>VDFB02077483.1:0-24676 GCA_007258455.2 Sequoia sempervirens
TCATCTCTTGCTTTAACTCAACTATCTCTTTGTCCATCTTCTCTTGCCTCTTTTTCTTCTTCCTTTCTTCCTCTACCTGCAAATGTCTCTCCATCTATCCTAGATGGTCTCAACAAGTCTCTCCTTGCTCCATAACTCAACTTTTTCTCAACTTTCTCTACCTTCTCTTGGCAACAACCAGGTTATCTACTCAACTTGCAACCAACCACAACACAACACAAAACCAAAAACCATGAACCAACTTACCAGCCTAGACCTTCTAAGCTCTGATAACACTTTGATGCAATGCTAGAGGAAGAAAAATCACAAACTCAATCACATTTAACCAAAACTCAAATATATCTCTCATGTCCTTACAACTAGGACTCATTATTCCTTCACAAACCCTTGAATCAAAACCATCAAATTGAGAATAAGGCACAAAATCCCTTGGAGTCTTCTCAAAACATTTTAAACAATATCAATATCACTGGCCCATACCTTTCTATCAACATAAACAATTCCCACAAATGAACTTTCCAAGTGAATTGTTCAAAACAACAATTAGGCCCTTTAGGCCACATCCACACAACAAATGCCAATCTCCCAAGCCAAATATCCTTATGAAACCTCAAAAAAATATAACATAACCTGCATCATCATAACTTACTATTTCCCATTCATTTTTCAAGACATTTTAGCATTCATCAATTCAAAGCCACCAATTTCAATCCCCAAAATTGACTATAATAACCCTATATTGTCAGGACAACATTCAAAATACACTCAAACCCTTATAGTACATCATATCCATTTCAGACATGAGTCTCAACATAATTTAACATCTACAGGCAATATCAACCAATTTATATACCAATTTCACAAAAAAAACCACAAAACTTCACTGTGTTCTATCAATTTCCTAAATTTTCCGACAAAACATAGCCTAGGGCATCATGATTTTAAAAAATACCCATCACCACACATTCTGTAACTTTGAACATTGAAAGTAGACATAAAAACATACCTCCTTACCAATTCTCAAGTGATTCCAACAGTGGAATTAAAAGAAACATATTTTTTTATTGTATTCTACTTACCCTAGCAAGGGTTTGAACCCGTTTTCAGTAAACAAACCATAACTTACTCAAATTTGCATGAAATTGAGTGAGACAAAAAGGAGAATGTTCTAGACTCATAGCTTAATCATTCCAAATGACTTCCTCACAAAAATATGGTTGTACGGGGCCATACAAGAGGCTAAAAATTAAAAAAACCAGTCAAAATACAAAAAATTGAATATAAAAGAGGCTACATTAATGTTTCTTCATTATTTACACCCCTCTCTACCTTCCAACGATGGATTAAGGCTATTTATGCCTTTTCACACTTGTCCCTATGTGTTACAACTAATTCTTTCAACTACCCAACCAACTTGACCTTCCATCTTCCTTATTTTGCCTTAACAATAAGATTTTGCTTTTCTTTGCATTTTTGAATCCCCCAATGCATCTATACCACTAAATGGACTAATTACATGATGAAATAGCATATCAAGTCCTTGTTCTAATGACAAAACTCCTAAAACCCATTGTAGACCTCTTTTTACAACATTTTACATTTTTTGCAAATTAGATACATTGACCTTACAACCTACCTAAACACCCTTCAAATGACTCAAACACATTGAAATGGTCTTGAAAGACCTTATTAAATAAACCCCTAGCACTCTTTAAACACTTATTACATTTTGGCCTCATAGAGGCATATAGTCCATCAGGTGCTCCTACACAAAACGTGCATTGTTCTTTGATGCATAAATAGATTCTTGGCAAGAGAAATGCAACTTCAAATATTACAAAATAAAATAGTACTCTCATTGGTACCCAAATGAAGCTCGTCCAATTATTGTTTTTAGCCACATTGCTTTCCATTATATTTCTACTACACTTTTATACTCATCCTTTGCAGATGAAAGTGCTAGGAGTGATTTTTTTCTTACTACATCATGTGAGAGAACTTATACTATATTTGAAGACATAGCTTGAGGTATATTTCCTATCAATAGGATCACCAACATAGTGAATATCACAATAACTAAATATTTTTTATTCTTTGTGCATGTAGATAATAAAAACTATAATTAATTTACATTTGATATACATTCTTTTTTTTCCAATGATCCATATAAGGATCCTACATAAATTTAGATGAAAAACCTAATGTATAAGCAATATTTGGTCTAGATATGGGTATGTGCATGGAAATGGGGTACCAAAAGGGGGTCTTAAGTGGTCTTTTCTTTATTAGGAAAAACTAATCTTTGATGAGAAATTGAAGATAGTTATGCTCAAAATTTGAATATGCCACTTGTATTAAAAATAGTGGAGATTAAGGGGTTCAAATAGGGGGAGCCCACAAAGTTCTCTTGTTTTTGTCAAAAAACATTAATATAGTGTCTAGTGTGCCCCCCTAAAATTTTAACTTTTTTTAAGTATTTGAAAAATGCTTCGATGAAAAATTAGCTAACGTTATGTAATTCATGTCTAATTTTTCTAGTAATTTTTTAATAAATATATATAAGTTTTTACTAATTTTTAAAGAGTACACATCATAAAATAAAAAATTTGAGTGCACTCCCCCTAATTTTTTTAAAACTAATTAATTTTTTTTTTAATGTGTATAAAATATAGTCTAGTTTGTGGGTCAGAGGGCCTAGCTCGATTGGCTAAAGCATCCTATTGCAAGCAAGAGGTCACAAGGTTTAGTCAACCCCCATCCTTGTGGTACCAAAGGCATGTCGCACTAGCGTCATCGATCACATGATTTTTTTTTACTAGGTGCACTATAGTTTATAGGGGGCTACCTGATTCTTGTAGTCTAAAAAAAAGGAATATAGTCTAGTTTGTAAAAATGTATTTTTTTGCCAATTTTGATGAATGGGTAAAATATGAAACCATAAATACCATACATAAGTTTTTGAAAAATATGGAGACACTATCAAAAGAAATTAAATATCAAAACCTTTAACATATTTGAAATGTAGAAAAAATTAAATGATTAAAAAACTAACCGACGACTCAATTTTATTGTGGTTTTTTTAATCCGACACTAAAAGACATTCAAACTTGATGGAGAGTAAGCTCCTATATTCATGTCCATTTCCATTTCCATTACATATCTTTAGAATTATTTGTGCCAAAGTCCAGTTATTTAGTTTGGATTCCATTTGTCCATTATTTTTCCTTCCCTCCATCCTCCACCTCCATTTCCTCTCTGTCCTTCCCCCTCCCTCCTCTCTCCACATCCCTCTCCCCTCCTACCACCTCCCTATCTTTTATTCCTCTCTCCACTCTCCCTCTCTATATGTTATCTCTCCCTCTCTCCCATGTTCCCCTTCCCTTCCTCCATCTCTTTCTCTTTGATCTTTCCCTCTCTCACTCTTTCCTCCACTCCTTTCCACCTCCAGATATATCCTCCCTCCCCTCTCTATGTTGAGATATTTCTCCTTCCTCTCTGGGCCCTCCACCTCTCCCTCTTCCTTCTCTATCCCCCTCCTCCTTCCATATATTCCATCTCCCCTCCATCTCCTCAAAGCAAGTTATAACATGGGCACATTTATTAGAATTCCAACATATTAAAAAGGCATGTGGATCTCATCATGAACAAGACCCACACACTCTATTTTTCTCTGAAATATGCATTTTATTTGACATACAAACACACATTACCTTGTGTTTCATTAAATATCAATCTTAATTAAAAATTCCAAGTCACTTTTTTTGTTTTGTCAATATAGAAGAACTAAATCACATTTTTTTAGATTGAATTTGATAGTATGAACTTATATTTTCATGTTTTGAAGATTTGGAATGATAATTATCATAATTTTTTTGAATATACCACTGTCTTCCCTTTGGTAAATTATGACAGTTTAATGTTTTAGTTGTTTTATAAGCTGCTCCTTTAGAGGTCACTATGACTGTTTTATTTTGATGACAGTGTTTTCTAACTGTTGGGACTGCATTTTATCATTACAATCTTTTATTACTAGCCTTTACCATGGGCTCTACTTCTTGATGCTTGACTACTCTACCCCTTTTCCATTAGCACTGCCCTTCAATGGTGATTGTATGTCTTCAAAATTGTGCTCTTTTTGGCGTTTGCTAATTATGAATCTATAGATTTGACTATGCAATAGATGCACTTTGTCCATGTAACTATCTAAAGGCATTTGATCCTCTTATATAGTTGTTGGGCTCAACCCTTGTGGGAGCCACATTTTCTCCACATACTATAATTTTGAGCAAGGTTTTGTGTTTCTCATGGATATTATGGATAGTATCTCTTGGTTTCATATGTTATCATGCATGGATCTTGCAATGGCACTTGACTTGTACCTGCATAGTGAACAAACAAGTTAAGAAAATAAGAAGTCTTTGAGGTTCTTATGATGATCTAATATTTTTTACTCTTCTTAATGCTTCATGATGGATGTAAATCTGATCTTGAGACATTTGTAACTCTTTGATTTGATGTATAATAAGAGATACGTTGTATGTTTGTTGGTTTTAACATATAAGAGACCCAAAATCCTAAGCTCTAACATCACTTTTATGACTCTTGTAGATACTCTGAAGCAACCAACAAAGGAACTAAAGATGCAACTGATCAATAATGGGGTTCATCATTTAGGAAATGATGGATCCATTCTCTCTTATGTGTCTTTTACTTTCAGATATACATTTTATCCTTTAAATTATATATCATTCAGTTACTCCCATGGCTTGTGTGGGAAAATATAAACACTTCTCTTTTGAATATAAACATTTATTTCATGCAATGGCTTGTGCACTACTTCTGCTTTTGGTAAACAATTGCATAATGAAAATTGAAAATTTCATTTCATAGCATTATTTTGTATGATTATGAAAAGATTAGCAGAAAATTTTTGTGTACCTTTCTCTTTCTTCAAATTAAAACATCAGTACTGTCCTAGCCTAACTTGATTGGGCTAAAAAGCACAATTTGGTAACATTCCTAGCGACCTCTGCTATGTGCTTGCTTGCTAAGCATTTTAGACTAGTAGCATAAACTTATCCATTGGGCATAGGAGTCAATTCCTGTCCTTTGGTCCTCAGAAAACTCTCTGTAACTCAGCTATTAGAAATGAATAACAAAAAAAAAAATTAAAAACAAACTGCAATGGCTTTGAATAGGGCCAACAAAATGTGCAACGACACTTATTGAAAAAGAAAAGCTAAACTGAAATTGATGTGCAATCAACACTTATTAACTGAAAACTTTACTCTAATATGTACATTTGCAAACTTTTTCTCTTCAAAAATAATGTTTGAGTTGAATCTCATTGACTGGGATAGGTAGCACCTCTCCATCCAACTTTGAAAGCTAAAAAAGCATTATGTTGCTTGCATTCAATAATCACATAAGGGCCATTCCACATGGCATCAAACTTGGTATGCTTACCAAGTTTACTTTTAAGCTCATCCCACTTGAAAACAAGATCACCCTCCTTGAACACTCTTAGGACTACTTTATTATCAAAAGTCCTTTTCATTTGAGCCTAATGAATCTCTAAATTTCTCAATGCTTCCTTTCTCATCTCTTCTTTAACTCCATCAGCTATGTAAGCCTGATTTCCATAGGCTCTTCCTCTAACATTTCAAGCTCTTTGATCAAATTAAAGGTTGGAAATTCAACTGAAATTGGAAGTCTTGCTTCTTTGCAATAAGTGAGAACATATGGTGAATTACCTGTAGCTCTTTTAGGAGAAATCCTATATGCCCACAGGGCTAGCTTCAACTTGTCATGCCAAGTTCTATGGTTATCCTCAATTGTCTTCTTGATGATCCTAATCAAGTTCTTATTGGTTGATTCAACTTGTCCATTACCCTAAGGGTAATAATTGGATGAAGTACTCAAATATATATTATTTTTAACAGAGCAATCATAAAATTTCAGACCAACAAATGCTAATGCATTATCATAAATAATGGAATTAGGAGTACCAAACCTTGCAACTAGGTCCTGATAGAAGTTTAGAATAATAGTCTCATTAGCCTCCTTCAATGCCACAAGTTTAGAATAATAGTCTCATTAGCCTCCTTCAATGCCACAGCTTCTGGCCACTTAGTAAAATAGCCAGTTGCAATCAATATTCATTTGTGACCTACACTTGAAGGTGGGTTAATAGGCCCAATAAAATCAAGACCCCTCTTGCCAAAGGGTTGTTCAACCTAAATTGGATGCAAAGGAAAGGCTACAAGCCTTTGTTTTCTTGTAAATAGTGAGCATTTGGTACATTTTCTAACACAAGCATGAGCATATTTAAACAAATCAGGCCAAAAATAACCAACTCTCATGATCTTTTGAGCTATAGTTCTAGGTGCAAAATGACCTCCAGAAGGTCCATTATGGAATTCTTCTAGAATTTTATTAATCTGATCTAGTTCAACACATCTTAGAAAAACTCCATGAAAGTCCTTCCTATATATAAATCCTTTTATGACATCATAAGGAATGGCTTGAAGTCTGAAATACCTTCCTTTTGCTTTGTCCAAACCTTCAGGACAGTCACCAATGTGAAGGTAATGTATCATTTGTTGAATCCAATTGGAGGAAGGAACTAAAACAACATTTTGTTCCTCATTATTGAGCACTAGGACAGCTTGTTCATCAGGTTTCTTGCTATTCTCTACATCTCTAGACAACTGTTCGCATAAGCCTTTTCCTCAGTGCTGCTTACAATATTAGGGTTACACTTGCAGGAAATCTGATTTTACCTAAAGATCCACATATTTTGAAAATACAATGATTTAAAGACTTTAAAGGGATTTCATTTAAAATGATTTTAATTAAGGGATTAGTCAAACCCCTTGGATAGAACCTTGTTGATTTAAACCATACCTATAAAGAAATGAGTCCTCCTGCACCTATCAAAATCATTAAAAACCACTTTTGGATTTTACCTTTTGGGTGATCAGAGTAAGATTCATTTAAAATTTATATTTTGTAAGCATGCCAATACATATTATAAGCTTCCCCAAAGTATAAGTTTAAATGTAATTTAATTTGTATATATTTATTTTGTATTTCTTGTGAAGATGTAGGATTTTCAATGAACGCATAGAGTTTTTTTGTTTCACATATGAAAAATGAAAATAGAAAAATTCTAAAAGAATACATATGCACTAGGTATTGATGTCCTTATTCAAACAAAAAAAAATAAGTTAATTCAAACGAATACAAAAAAAGTTATGTGGGCCGAAGTACACCTTTGTCTAAATTATAATTACTCTGACTTGAAAAATTAATTAAAAAAAAATTATGTAACAAAAAATTATGGAAAAATATTCATGCACTAGATATTGGTGTGAAAAATCTATATTTTAAAAATTAGAATTGTATCCTATCTATAAAAAAAGTTATGCGGTCCGAAGTAAACATCACTTTTTTAAAATGTTGATTGGTAGAAAAAATAAGTTATTAAAAATTACTTTAAATGATTCACAATATATTTGTTATATAATATATATATATAATTAGAATATACATAAAAGAGCTAACAAATAACTAGTTTCATTCATCTTCAAATTCTTAATGGTTTAGCTACTATAGGTGTAAGAAAGTGAATATTTGGTGAAAAATCCTGATTTTAATGTCAAGTTTGGCCAAAAACTATAACCCATTATTATGGGATCACCCTCCCCTTACAAGCTTGGTGACCTTAATTTGGACATCATATTCCATTACCTTGGTAATCCAACCAACTCTTTTGTCATTAATATCTCTGCTCAATAGGAAATCTTTCACTATAGGGTGAGCAACCAGTAACTGAATCTTATTGTTAGGAAGCATGTTTCTAAATTTTGTAAGACTTCTGATTACTACAAGTACATGCTTCTCAACAAAAGAATTCCTCACTTTGTAATCTTGTAGTACTTGGCTAAAAAATGCAATGGGCTGCTCCAAACCTTGTTCATTTTGTTGACATAACATTGTTGAAATAGTATCCACACTCCCAAAAGCATAAAGAATAAAATCTTTGTTAAAATTAGGATTAATGAGCATTGGAGCAACAACTATGACATTCTTTATTTCATCAAAACTTGTCTTTCCTTCTTTAGTCTAGCTGAAAGTAATATTCTTTCTCAACATAGAGGTTAGAGGTTGCAAACGATAAGCAATATTTGGAATGGAACTCCTTACAAAGTTTATTCTACCAAGAAAGCTTTGTAAGCCTTTCTTGTGAGCAGGTAAAGGTAAAGCAAGAATAGCACTTATCCTTTCTAGATCTATGGAAATTCCATCTTTAGATACTACATGTCCAAGGAATTTACCTTCATGGAAAGCAAAGATACTTTTCTTGGGATTCAAAGAAACTCCATATTCTTTGCACCTCTCGAAGATATGCTTCAAATGAACTAAATAGTCACTTGCATTCTTAGAGAAAATAGTAATATCATCTAAGTAAACCATTACAAATTTGTTCATCAAACCATGAAAATACATATCCATGGCTATTTGGAAGGTAGCCCTTGCATTGGATAATCCAAAGGGCATCTTCCTATAAGCCATGGTTCCCCATTTTGTTTTAAAGGTTGTCTTATTGATCTTCCTCTTTTACCAATATCTGGTTGTACTCTGAAAAGCCATCTAACAAAGAAAACCTATCAGATCTAGCTACAACCTATAAAATTTGTTCCATAGAGGGCAGTGGGTAGCGATCCTTAAGAGAGGCTCTGTTAGGGTCCCTGAAATCAACACAAAGTCTTATTTCACCGTTCTTCTTCCTTATAGGAACAAGATTGGACACCCTTGAGGTATGCTTAATTGGAAAGATAATCTTACTTTCAATTAACTTACTCAGTTCAGCTTTCATGAGGTGCTCAAGTTTAGGATTCAAAGGCCTCTACCTTTGTCTTACCAGCTTTGCATTTGCTTCTAGCTCTATGGTGTGTTGTTCCAATTTTGGATTGAATCCCTTCAAGTCATGATACTCCCAAGCAAACACATCAGCAAACTCTTGACAAAGTAAAATGAAAGCATGTCTTTCCTCTATAGTACATACCTTTCCAAGTTTTAAGAGCTTATCCTTGAAGATTTAAATAGGCTCATAATGATCTTGTATGATAAAAAAACTTGCTTTTCTTTTCTCACCTGATCATCTGAGTTGAAAATGGACTCAAGTGTTACCAATCCCTTTGGTAGCTTGTTTGACTTCAACAAAAGAATTTGATCTTCATACTGCAGAGACAACTTTTGTTGATTAGAAGCTACAAAGTCAGCTTCTTCAATCAAGAAGCTAATAATTTGCTCATCACTATGAAATACCTGCCAATAAATATTATTTGGAACAACAGGCCTAACAACAACTTTGACATAGTGTTGAGTATGAGAATTCTTCACCTCAGCTGGAATATCAAACTTAGCTCCCACAATAACCAATTTATCAGCTTGTTTATTCTCATTTCTCGGTATGGACAACAAATTAAATGCATCAAACTCTTCAATCATGTCCCAAACTCTATTCTTATACTGCTTTAACATGTCATTTTTAGTAGCATTGATATTTCTTATTTGATTGACCACTAATTCACTATCCCCAAACACCTGAAGACATTTAACATTTTTCTTTCTAGTCCATTCTAAATCGTGTACAAGTGCCTCATACTTAGCAACGTTATTAGAATAACTGAAATCAAAACAAAAGGCTGAATAATACCTCTCTCCATCTAGTGAAACTAGCATAACACCTCCATCCGCACCCACCTTGCTCCTTGAACCATCAAATTACATACTCCATAATTCGTAAGACTATTGTATTTTATGCTCTTTTTCTTTTTCATCCTTAACCAGATTTGGGACAACAAGTCCTTGCTCTTGAATCATGTAAATACCTAGGTCTATTTGTTCCATATGTAGAGGGTCTTCCTCATGGTTCTCAATTTCCCATTCATCTAAAACTAGATTAGGAATTCCTTCAACCAAAGTGTTAGGCTCTTGAATAGCTTGGTGATCTTCTATACCTTTCTCATGATAAGCAAGATTTGCATTAGTAGCACTAGGCACAAAAGGTTATATGTGATCCTTAGCCAATAACTTAGATGTAATGGTAACCTTAGTGCCATATCTTGTCCTAAAGAAGAGATGTGACCAATCAAATGAAAGGTAACCTCCCAATTTAGCTATGAAATCTCTGGAAAGACATAAAGCAAAATAAGCTAGAAGATCTATTACATATAGAACTTGTGGAATTGCAAAATTAGGACAAGCATGTAATGTAAGACTCAAATTATCTATCACTCCCATTGAAAACATTATGAATAGAAATATTTGATGAAGGAAACAATTGCTATGCATGATTAATGAGCGAGCTCATTCTAGAGAAAGCTATTAATGAGCGAGCTCATTCTAGAGAAAGCTACAAAACATCTATCGAGTATAAACTGGGCCGCACTATTGAAGATACTTCTACACCATATTCAACTTATCTTCAAGCCTCCAAATGCTAAACTTGTGGCTCTATAGCTCGGCTTTACCTATTTCTGCTACTATTGGGAGATGCATGTGCAATCTTAGAGCATTCTATCACCATGCAACCTATCATACTCTTTGCGTCCTTTTTTATGGCTCTGGAACAACTTCATATAATTCTCACAAAACTTGTCACAACCTCTAATGGATTAGATGTCCTTGCAAAAGAGATCGACTTTAAAATATTTTTATGATCCAAACTTTAAACTGAGCATACAATACTCCAAACTATGGCTTCCCTACATGAGCTACAACCTTAGAAATGCCAAGAAACACAATGCGTTGATGACCTCTTCATCAACCCTTCGTTCTTCCCAGATTGACCAAATAAAATGGAGAGAGATATATAGGGTAGATCATTAACATGTGGAGATCAACCTATGAAGAGATTGCGGGACCTTCAACTCAACCTTCAATCGGCTTGCCAAAGATTGGGCCTTTCTCACCCTTTCCCATGAGAATCACCCTAAACTCATGTCCTTAACACATGTGTGATGTGAAGGACTAAGCAACCAATCCAATTTAGATAATTTTAAAAGATTTTTAATCCTTCTAACTGTGTCTGCTCTGATACCATATCGAAGATATGGGTAGTCATAGAAACCAAACAATTTTGTGCACATGATAACTGTTGTCAAACAGATTGCACCCGAATGCTTGAATAATTAAATTCAGCAATATGTTGAAACATTGGATCAAACTTAGGTTGTGGGTGACCTATAATGAGATTGAACCTTCGAATTATAGGCCGGCTTCCTATATGATTCTCAAATTAATAACTGGTAACTTACTAGGAAAAAGGGTAGAAGAACTATTGTTAAATGCAAGAAATTGTAAATTGAAGGTGATGCACCTAATTGATAAAGATCTGCAATTTTGATTCACAATAAACCTCAGAGAAAACTATCCACACAAGTCAATTTTGACAGTTTCACCACAAAAATTGATTCTAAGGAAGGCTTGAATAAACCACCTTTGAAGGAAAACATGGTTTTCACAACAAAGAAGAATATTATTCATTTACACAAACTTAGACCTGTGATTTAAACTATTCAAATGCATGCAAATATAAATGAGACAAAGATTCTAAAGGTTATGATATTTAAACACAATAAAACTTCATCAAATCATTCATAAAGACAACCAAATGACAAGGTAGACTTTGATTTCACTGCAATTTGAAGGAATCTTTGCAAAAAAGACACAAGTAAACCTGTAAACCTGTTGTTGTATTAATTTGTAAATAAAAACTGAGTTACAAGATAATTCACATTGCAGAATGCAAAGGCTAAAAAACAAGAACTAACTGAAAAAGATAAACTTTTTCAATATATACAATAAGAATGCACTTCAAAGTGCATGAACATGTAACTAAAAGTCAATTTCAGTGAGAAAGTGACAACTCCAAGGTGAAATCCGAGCAGAAGCAAAAATCCCTAAAAATAAGGTTCAAACTCATGCAAAAATGAGTGAACTCAGTCTCGAACTCGCAGTTATAAAGCATGCAACTAATCTGTAACTCAAACTAAACTGGAAATCTCTGATCGTGAGCCAAAACATGCAAAAATCCTCCTTGCTTTAATCAATTCACCCATGATAACTTAAAATCCATTATTGGATGACAAATCTTCAGTTGATTCTGATATGAAACTGAAGTAAAGTTGTAAAACAACTTTACATAACATTCTTTATTTGCATTTAAAAAATGATTAATTTAATTAAATGATTTAATTCATCATTTAATTAAATAATCTAAATTGACTAATGCAAATCAGTTTTAAAAAAATAATGCTAATCTCATACTTAGCATATATTCTTTTATGCATTCACCATTATGGACAAATTGGCCGACCACTATCTCCATGCATATTTTAATATTTGATAGTTGATAATAGTCGACCACATGTAATAATCGACTTGACTTGAGAGTCAAAAACACAAGCAAGGAAGACATAATGATTTTGTTAAAATCATGGAAAAAAAAATCAAAGTCATTCCACTTTGGTCAAGCAAATAACATCAAACCCTAAAAGATCATTTCATTCGCACTTGACTTGGAGAAGCTTCATGAAGAAGCTGGCCGCCACTGCTGGGTAGGGTTTCTGAGAATTTCCTTGATGTTGGAGCTCAAAATTTCACCATATTTTGCTGTTTCTGGACCAAATCCTACTGATCTTCATAGAGTAAGTTCTTCAGTTTACAATATGGAGGTATCTTGACTCCAGTACATCACATTTTCTGATGCTTTTAGGCCACCACCATGAGACATTTCTGATACATCTTCTTTGTTTTTTTTTTTTAATAAATGGCCTCTTGCTCTATGGCTACAATGGACACCTTGTGAAAGCATGATTTGAACTGATAAATAGATGCTATGAAAGGACTTCTGGAAGATTTATTCATGGCAGCTTTAGTAAGTCTAACTTCTCCCATTTTGTATATATCTCCAGCTTCCTTTTGGCCGTGCCCTCCATTATCCTCTCCGTGTGTTTCTCTTTACTGCCTTTATTTCTTTGTAAAAATACAAGCCTCTTGGAAATTTCCTCCTATATAAAATTAGTTGATAGATTAATTAAAAGAAAACTCCAATCCATGAAATTTCTATATGTTGTTTGTCATTATTGGCTGTGGCTGTGAATTATCTTCATCTGGGTATTTGATTCGTTGCACTCTGCATTTTTGGAATAAAACCTCTACATGGGTAAGAAGTAATCTGTATTTTCCTCGTTGAAACCCAACCTGGATGTATGTAAAAACCTTTCTCTAAGCCATGGATTTGCATGCTCAATTTGGGTCTTTTGTTTATCTCAACGAATATATTTCCATGTCCAATCTGTTCTTACAAAAATGAGTGAACTCTTGGTACTAAAATCTAGAAACAATAATGATTATAATACGTATGAGACTGTATATCTTGATAACCTCTATCAATGCTTAATGAAACTTGGCCACCATGAGAGCCTCTGAACCTTCTTTGTTCAAAATATCTCTTTGATTTCAATTCTATAGTTGCATTGATACTCTTGCCAGATCTAGCTCCTCCATTCATTTTTCATTAATCTTTTGCTGCTGCTTATAATGCACACCTGTAGCACATAATTTCCTGATTCCATACAGTGTAAGAGCACTTTGGTATCTTGCTTTGAGCATACATTCTGAAGCACACAACTTTTCATGCTTTATTAATATATAAAATGAAGAAATAACACTTCAAAAACAATGTTCTTTTGGACTATTTCCGTTCATTGCCAATGTGATTTCTCTTGATTTATCCTTTTAAAAGAGCATCATTGGCTATCCCTTCTTTGATTCTAACCATTGAAGATACTAATATATTCTTTTAAAACTATCATTTTATCATTCTTCAAACACCTATATTACTTTCAGCTTAAGATAGAAATGAAAGCAGCTGTGGCATTGATAATCATTATTATTGTACCTTGCAAGGCTGTCTTCTTCAAACGTATATGCTTTACTTTAAAATTAATGTTGTTGTTCATTCTTACTGTCAACATGACAGTCCTATAACATACATTCTGAAACTTCAAGTCATGTTTCTATGACCTTGTTAACTCCTTTTGAAATAAGAGCAGATGTGGACTTGCTTTGCATAATGATGTTGTTATGGATTATTTTGTTGTCTCTTGAATGTCTAAATGGACTATGCTGCTCTAATATCGAAAGAAACAATTTAATTGCTTATTGTCTTGTTCTCTCTTTAGCATAAGGGCTCAATGCCTCATCAAAATGTAAATATGACTAAAAGGCAGAGCTAACACAAAGGATATGTAATCAATGCTCTCTTAATATATTTCTTTAATTGTTCCTTGAATGATGAGAAAAAGATAATTGCTTAAACTGTCTTCACCAGCTGAATTAGACTGCTTTTATTGTTTGATATTGCTCTATAACAATCCTATTTGATAATTGTAACACTTGATGACTCTCATGTAATAATGTGAATGAGAGGTATCATCTTTATGATATGTCGGGCTCTACCCTTGTGGGAGCTTGTTTTACACCACATATCTGATGAAAATAATCACAAACATGATGAACCTATTCCTGCACGTTGAAACAAACATGTTAGTAAAATAAAAGAAGCTGAAAGCTTCCATTGAGTTATGTTTTCCTTGATTGTCAGCCTTTCATTTGGTGAATGCTTGATTTAATGCAAACTACATTCCTGTTGGTAGCGTAGGCATAAGGCATAAGGCATAAGTACATCTCTAATGACATTCATTTATAATTTTGCAGGTTCATGGAGCGAGGAAACGAGGCTACAGTAGCTTGGAGACGCAACGACTGAAGACATCAACGAAAGTGATTCATCATTACAGGCAATGATGAATTGCTCCTCTTCTTTACGCTTACATTATGTTCAGTAGTGTAGTTTGTCCTTGAATTGTATATTCATCATTTGATTGTCATAATCAAATTCAGTTACTCTCGCAGCTTGTGTGAGATTCAGTGTTTTTACAAAATGAATAAAAAACATTATAATGCAAATTCTCAATTTTCTGTTTCAAATACTTGCACAATAAAACTGGAATTCAGATGCAAATCTGATCTTTATGATGATCAATAAATACCTAAATCAGCAAAACTTGAAAATTTATGTACCTATAATTCATGAATTTGATTCAGCTCTACCTGTTTGAGCTCGTAGTGAAAAATAGGTAACAAAAACAATGCTTCTCTATTCCACACTCAATACATGGCTAATATATAGTCACTTACATAGCCAAACAACCTCCTATTTAATAGGGAGGTGTTATAACAAATATCCTAGAATACCATGACGGGTATAACACATTAACCACTAACTATTGTGATAGATTGTTATTTCAACAATATATACAAATAACCATCCAAATCTATATTAGTGAGATGTTTATTAACATCACTATTACAATAGTAATTACCTTTCTACATTTACATAATTATTAACACCTCAAATATAATGTAAACATTAATTTTTCTAACAGATAAATAAAAGACAATTATAAAGAGAGAGATAAGGAAAAAAAAAAGGTTAAGAGGGACAAATATATATTGGAAGAAAAATTTTAATATAGAGAGATAGAATCACATATAGAGGGAATCAAATAATAGAAATAAATAAATAGAAAAAAAGAAAGAGAGAGATAGAGAAACATCAACAAGGAATGAGAAAGGGAAATAGATCTAAACCATGAGACAAAGAATCATCAATCGAATAATCAAACTATCGGGATAAAATCATCATATCGCGTCAGGTCAAAAGGTCGACAGGATCATCATCCGTCGCGTCGCTTTGAAGAAGATAAAGGTAGAATAATAGAAACAAATAAATACACTACAAAAAAAGGGATGAAAGAAAGGCATAATAGGGATAGAAAGAGATCATAGGGTCCAAGGTCTAAGTTCTCAGATTTGAGGCCTAGGTTCCATGTGTCTACCATCCACAATCTGAGCTCTTATGTCAAAGATCTAGGGCCCATGGTCCAATGTCCATGGTTAAAGACATAGGGAAAAGGTTTCTTGGTCTAAGGTGTGAGGTCCAATTGTCTAAAGTCTAGAGTCTAAGGGATCGCAATATTTAGTAATAGTTCCTTGATCTAAAGTCCATGGTCCATGAATTCAAGCTAGAACATATAGTGTTCATGGGTCCAAAGTTAAGATTCTAGGGTTTAGGATCCAACTTCCAAGGGAAAATGCTTTAGGATCATGTGTCTAGAAACGAGGTTTGGATTCAAGGATTTTATCTATAGGGTCCATTCTTTCATTATATAGTCTAAACTCTAGGGCCCATGATCAAGTGCTCAAGGTGTAATGTTGAAGAAGTCTTGGATTCCAAGGTGAAGGATCAAGGGACACAATCTAAGGGCACAAAGTCTACGGTTTGAGGGACAAGTTATTATAACCTAGGTTCAAAGGATATAGTGTCCACATCCCAGTATCTAAAGTTAAGGCTCTAGGGATGGTGTTCAACACCAATGGTCCAAGGATTTATGGTATAGGGTATGTGTTTCTTGTTGAGGGTGCATAATGCTAAGGTCCTAGTGATCCCAAATCCAAGCTCTAAGGGTTCACAATAAATGGTATAGGTTTCTTGGTCAAGGGTTCATGATCTATAAATCTAGAGATAGGGCCCAAGGTCTAGGATCAAATTTTTAAGGTAAGCATCTAGAATACAATGCTCGATTTCTAAGATTTAGGGAAATTATTTTCTATAATCTAGTGTTTAAATTATAGGGTCCATAGTCTAGTATACATGGTCCTACATCCAATCTCTAATTATCTAACAATCTAAGGTTCAATATTGAAGTTTGAAGCTCAGAGGTATAAGGTTTAAGGCCTAGGGTCTTGGGATCTAATTTCCATGTTCTACTCTCTGAGGTCAAATATCTAGTAGCATAGCCTAAGCACTAGGGTTCATCCATAAGTTAAAGGTAAAGGGTAAATAGTAATATTTCTTGGTCTAGGGTCCACAAGTACAAGACATAGCCTCTAAAGTTTAGGGTTCAAAAATTAAGGGTCTATGATCTAAGTGTTTAGGCTATAGGGTAACTTTTTATCAATCTAGGGTCCACGATCCATGAGGCTAGGGTGTAGGTCAAGGTCTATGGGTCAAAAACTTAAATTCTAGGGTCTAAGGTCCAACCCATATAGAAAGAGAGAAAAATGTATGGAAAGAAGAAACAAAGAAATAGAAATAGCAATGTAGAGGAACATTAAAAATAAATAAAAATATTTAGACAATGAGAGATAACTAGAATTAAAGAAAATTAAAAGGAAAAATAGCAAAGATTGAAAATAATAGAAAAATAACATAAATAAAAAGGTTTGAGAGAGAATGACCAACATATAGATAAATATTTTCAAAAGAGGGGAAAAGTGACAAAGCAAAAGGAACTAAAAAAAATATTGATGAAATAGAAGATAAATCGAGATCGATCGAACAATAAAGAATCATCGCTCCGCTCTCAGCATCATCACTATCGCGTCAGATCATCAAATCATCGGCATCGGCATCGATCGCGTCGTCAGCATCAAATTGAGCATCAGAAACCGTGCCCTAAAGATAAATAAAGAACAAAGAACCATCAGTCGTAGATAAGGGATAAACAAATCGCATGGTCAGATCTGGAAGGATCAGGATCGTCATCAAACTGAAAGGATTATGTTGAGCTTAAATTTGAATTTGAAATTTACACATTCTATACTCATGTCCACAAAGTACATAATTCACTTGAGTTAATTTACAAATCATATATTCATGTCTACAAAGTACACAATTCACTTGGATCAATCTTACAAATCATGGATTCAAATTTGGAAGAATGAAAAAACTTAATGATCAAAACTAATAATCAGAAAGAATGCATATTGCATCAAGTAAGAATTTGATTACATGCTAGTTATTAGTAAAAAATTCATGACTTACACTTATCATTACATAAGAAATAAACAAATCAAATTAATTCAAAACAAGGTATATAATTTTCACCATTACACAAATATATGATTTCAAAAAATTAGACCAATGAACATATACATAAATACATTTATTTGTGCTCCTATGTTCGATGTGACCTTAGAATAATGACTTCTGAGCTTTAAAAAATACATATAATTGACTTTGTTGTACATAGATTAATGGATAATTAAAGAATGTAAAGGATGTAGCAAGGTAGAATTTTGACAAATTCGAATTCTCTTGGGGATTGTGAATTATATGCTTGTAAACAAGATTAAAGGAAACCACGTTGATGAGAAAGGTGTGCGCATTTTATTAGAGCATTTTTCATAGAAAGGTGTGTGCATGTAAGGCCATTGCTATACTTAATCATTAGAAGTGAAAAAGAAAAGAAAAATGGTAATCCAAGGGGTTTAGCTACCAGGGAAATGAAGAAATTTAAACGAGATCCAGGGTTTAAATCCCCATCATGAAAAAATATAACTCCAATAGAGATACTAGGAGATTGTTACTTGAGCATATTGCCATATTTACAGATCTTAAGAATGTTCCGTAACTTCACCATAAAATTCAACAAACTGAAGAAATGCTTGTAGTTATGATTTCATATACCTTTCTTGTCATTAGGCTAGGGAAAAAATGTATCATGTTTTCCCTCCCAAACAAATAAACATAATCAAAGAAAAAAATCAGAGTAAGATCTTATATACTCTTCTCACTGCCAATGACAACCTAAGAAACAAAACCCAAATCCCAACTGGATACCAACTCTGAAAGTTCAAGCAATATATGAACCCAAGTTGTTGTTGATCTCTAATAAACCATATAGGAGTTAAGATATCAATAACATGAGGATTATGTTTTAATTTTAGCTCCTTTATGGCATAATTTGTTAGTTGGAGTATAGCTATTCTAGGAGAATTTATCTAATAGATTAACTAGTTGTGTAAATGTAGAATAAATCATATTACTATAGATTAATTGTAGCAGTTAAACACATCACAATGATTTAGAAGGATTATAATTAAACATTCAAATTCCTGCTCAAATCTTTTACACATAAATTTTTATAGTTAATTAATACATTTGATTTTCAACAAAAAATATCTAAAAGAACAAGTCGCATACCCACAAATAGGAGGCAATTCACCTAAAGCGTCATCTTCTTCATTGGAAAGAGTCTTTGATATTTGTATTCTCTACAATGTCTCCACCATTTCTTGCAAACACAAGCATTTTCAAAACCTCAATCTCTAATTGACACCTCTTCTCAGGGAATTAAAACTTGGACCCTCCAAATGTTGTGTTAAACGTCAGCAATGTACACAAGTTGGGGTGAAACAACTTAATCTTTCAAATATTCATAAGTGCCCACTCCATGAGAATCTCATGCTCGTAAACTCATTATAGTTCACAAGTTTGAATCTAAAACGGCCATTTAATGGCCACTCTAAGCTTTGAATTTCAAATGGCCATTTACCAAACTTGCTCTAAGCTTTTTCATTGAATTTGAATTTCAAACACCCATTTACCTATTTGGTTACATGTCAATTTGCTACCTTTCCAAAAATTGTTTAATTTCCTTCTCATTTTATCCCACATTAATTTTGATTTTTTCGAGTTGTTTGTTTATAGTCAAAAGTAAAAAGAGTAAAATCAAGACTATTTCCAGGGCCAAATTACCAATAGGGTTGTAATTTTTTGAGAAATAGAATTTGATTTTTTTTGAATAGGTAGGTTAAAAAAGTTGTGTAATATTTGAAGGATATAATTTATTTTGATTGGTTTGTCAAATAATAATAATATTTTTTAATTATAATTAAAATATTTTATATATTGATATGTTTTATGAACAATCATTTATAAAATTGTTTTTTTCTATTTTGAATGACTTTAATATTTTGAAGTCATTTCATTTATTTCATGTTATTAATATATTAGTATTAATTGTGTCTACCACATTTACAACAATTTTAATAATTTATATAAAAAATCTTTTGAAATCTTCAATGAAGAAGTAAATGTGCAATGGGGTAAGTAAACATCTGGTAAGATATTCCACTATAATAAATCCTCTAGAAGTTGTGAATGACATTAATCTATTATATTATTATTAAAATTGATTGCAATTATTTTATGAGCATGCATACCCAATCTAGATGTAGTCATTAGTTCCATCAAAAAAGACATATAAACAAGAAAATATAGAAAAATATTATCTCATCAAGTACAAACAACTAAATGTTAAAGTTTTTGTTTGCTAAATAATAATTGAAGAGCCCACAAGTTTCAAATATCAGTATTGCAAAAGTCCCAAAAATTGCAAAGATTTGAAAATATAAAGAATAATTTTTTTGAATATTGGAAAGACTAGACAAAGTGCACAATATTCATTTTCAACAAAGTAAGATTCTAATGTGTTTCTTGTCATTGGATCTATTGTTGCAAGGTGTGTTCCCTTGGTCTCCCTGCACTATGCAACACAATGCTCGGGTTTGTGACATGGCTTAACCTCTCGTGGATTCATTAACTATGGCGATTGTATCGTGCATTAATAGGTTGATCTTTTGGTGCAATGATAATTATCTTTGCAACAATTGGTATTAGATCCTGGGTCATGGGTTTGAACCCCTCGCTTGCGCGGGGGGGGATTGTTGCAAGGTGTGCACCCTTGGTCTCCTTGTGTTGTGTGGCACAACGCTAGGGTTCATGACATGGATTAACCACCTCCTATGGATTCATTAACTCTAGCAGTTGTATTAGGCATTAATAGGTCGATCTTTTGGTGCAACATCAATCGTCTTTGCAACATCTATAAGTTCCTTTTGTCTTTTTCTTCTAATTTCTTTATGGTGTGCTTCTTTGCTTAAGTTTGTTCCATTTACAAAAAATATAACAAAATATCCTTAGTACAAAACTAAATCTATGGAGGCCTCCTCCTAAGTATCGGGTTAAACTAAATTTTGATGGTTGTTCTAAAGGAAACCCAAGAATGGCTATTGTTGGAGGTCTAATAAGAGACTATAAAGGGAGGTGTATTGAAGCTTATGCTAAAGGCACTAGTAGAATTTGGAAAATAAATGACTATGTGACTAAAATTTTAGTCACATGACTAAAACTTTTAGTCACGTGACTATCACTAGTAGAATATTGCAAATAAATGACTAATTTGGTCATTTATAAGTGACTAATTTGGTCATCAGGTAAAATCAAAACTAAATGATTAAATAAATGACTAAATAAATAACTAATATCAGACAAATAAAAATGACTAAATAAATGACTAATATCAGACAAATAAAAATGACTAAATAAATGACTAATATCAGACAAATAAAAATGACTAAATATATGATTATTACTCCTCTATTCTTTTTTCTTTCAAATTTTATCATAATCCATAGAGTTTAAGCCCCCCTCATAGAACCCCTACCTAAATTTGTTCCCCTCCAAAGGGCAGGTTCTTACGCATTACTCATCTGTTTACCACTAGAAACACTACTTCCTGTCCAACTTACATGTGTTAAGCATGTTGCCAGCGTTCATCTTGAGACAGGATCAAACTCTCAATAAAATTCAGAGTTTCATTACTTATTACTTACAGCTCCCTTCTTTGTGGACAAAGTTTATTCACGAATTATCTATCATCTATATAATATTAAATCCTCTATTATTCTATTAAATCATGTATAAATATTACAATATAATATAAATATTACAATATAATATAAATATTTATTATTTATTAATATAATATAATTAGTTAGCCGATAGGCTATTTATTGTGGGCACAACCCACTGATTTTGTCTCACGCCTGAAAAAAATTGTGGAAGCCTGAAAATTTTCGTCGGAAAATAATATCAGACTGAAAAAACGTGGCTGAAAATTAGGCGGGTGATAATTCACATGGCAAAAACTGCTAAAAGTCTGGCAAAAATTACTTAAAAATCACATGGCGAATAAATAATGGGAGATTTGTCATCCTTTTCTATGCAACAAAATCGTCCCAACAATGAGTGCCATTCTTTTTTTACCATTTGTATGCATAAAACCTGCAACAAACCTCGCGAAAACTCCACATAAATTCGAAAATCATCAACCCATGACCTCCCATATTTTTACATATTTTCAGATCTACTTTTGTTCACTGTGAATATATTGAAACAAATCGACCAGAATCTTGAGGTAAATCACTTGCCCCAGTTTCAATCATTTTTAATTTGTTTGAATCTTAATTTGTAGGGTTTAGATTTTTTCTGTTTGTTGTCTATGCCAATGTGGCTGTAAATTTGTTGAAAACCAATTATATTATAATTTACATAAAACCCTACTAAAATGTTTACCCTTATTTTTATCTTCGCTGCTTGCTTTTGATATATTTTCTGAAACCCCCATATATGAAATGGTACCCGTGCATACCCTAGAACCTCAGTGTGTTTGGGCCTTTAAACAACATTAGCTGGTAGAGGTCCAATGGCATTTGTATCAACACATCCTTTCGAGGGTTTTCCAATCAATTTTCCATCAGATATTTCTGAATTTTACAATAGAATGATGACTAGATAGAAGTTGCATAATCCTCATCAAATACGTGATCAAATAGTCTGCCTCATAATTCAGCATTGTATATTTCTTGTTCATAAGTGTGTACATCTTTCATTGTGAAATTTATGTCTTGGGCATGACACTATAAAAGGATGTATCTGGTTTGTTAAACCTCCATTAGTCAATATGTAAAAAAGGTATTTTTATTTCATTTGATAATGGGTGCAGCTGAAAGACGTTAAATGTTATGAATGAACTTACATACGTTGTTGAAATCTGAGCATATACACTATGATCATATTTATAGAAAACCTAAATGATGATCTCTAAAGTTAAAATAACTGCTTTAGAGAAAGGATGAAATAATACCTAGACAGACAAAAATTACACATAATTTTCAGTTCTAGAGACTAGAAAGATATAAAAACCCAGATACTACCTGAAATCTATGTGAATTTTCAGGTATTCGTGAACTGTTTCCATGTTTGTTTTGGAAAAGAAAGTTGTTAGATTTTTTCATAGAACTACTTTCTTAGCCTTTCTTTCTCCAAACACCTATCATTTTCTGTCATCAACACAATGTACCTGTCAAATAAATATCATGCATTGACCCTCTTTGTTCGATGGAGAAGCCCATCATAGAACTATCAATAAATACTCTGACCCACCATGCTTTCAAGAGATCTCCCAGTACTTTAACAGACCTGTAGCCCTATAGCCTTTTCTTCCCTTTGTAGTTTTACTTACAATTACATAGGTGGATTGTCATTTCACAACTAGAGCTTGCATGTACAGATCATGCCATCATTGGTGAGCCTACTGCAGGTGAGTAGTCAAACATGCAATCTCAGGATTGCTGCTTGGGTTATATAGCATGTCTGAATAAAAATAATCAAAATTTTCAGTCTTTCAGATACCTAATCTTAATAATAACTAGTACGCTACATTCATTTCATTCTTTAATACTCAACACAAGCCCACTAGTGGCTGACGATTTTGTAGTATTAACATTTCAAATGTCATGGAATTTGAAGGACTGTTAATTTGTATCATACTTATGAAATACTTTATTATAAAGATAGATTTAGACCAAATTTTCATTTATACAAATTGAATAAGTTGCTCAAGGGCTTGGATTTCACCAGCATAACTTCCTAGACTGCTAGCTGACCACACACTGTTAATGATTTTAGTATTATATAGCCTACAAAATGAGCCTCTTTCAACAATTTGTGGCCATAATATAAATCCATTTTAATTGAGGGAATACAAGATAAAAAAAGGAAAGGGGGGCACAGTGAGTGCCGATCGTTTAAATATATTTCTATTCCACGATAAATCATAGGAGAGAAGATGATAGGATTATCGAAACCCCCATATATGATATTCATACAGGAATCTGAACTGCAAATCCCTAAAAGATAACTAGTAGAATGGGAATAATCCCAAAATTAGAAATTTAGGTCAACCTTCCGTTTTGCAAGAAATCCTTTGAATTTTTTTATTTATGAGTTGTTATATAACAATGTACTCCCTTTATGCACTTATCTTTTTAAGGTAGAAGGTTTCAAGTATCAAAATTTGAAAATTTTAATCTAAAATTTATTTTGGTTAGTCATTGACCTTATTGTGAGCAACTTCAGTGCTGTGCTTATTTGGGAAAAATGACTAGGACTATAGCTTTTAACCTCTTCATGCCCCTCCTTTATTGTGATATTTTTAGAAATGTGATTTGTCCATATCATTGCTGCCTCTTTGACAATGATATGACTGTCTATGGAAATATTTTTAAAACCACTGATCTGTTATGATTGTCACCTTTTCACTAAGCTGCCCCAATGCATGCTATTAGATTTTGTATCCTCTATGAAAGAAAATAAGCCCTCTAGATGACCCATCTATAGAGTTCTTAGTTATAGCATCAATGCAGGACCTTCCCCAAACTATTGAGACATTTTAAAAGAATTGTGATGTTTTTCAGTTTTTGTGATGTTTTTGAAACATCTTATGAAATGAATGCATAGGTTTCGTATATAGGTACAATAACAAGGACTTTTAATAGTTTTTGATGCAAGATTAAATGAGTACAATTGAAGGACTTTCCCATTGGCAACTCTGTAAAACCCTATTAT
>VDFB02077484.1:0-14379 GCA_007258455.2 Sequoia sempervirens
AATGCCCTTAAAAGTAAGAACATTTACAATATATATACAGAGCCTGAGGATTTTGCGATCTGATTTCTAAACAAGAAGCAGGGAAATCCCAATCTCAGCTACAAGAACATTCCTCCATACCAGAATTGAATCATGTTTTCAAAAATTAATCTGATTTCTGCTTGTACCATGCTTATTTTCTCCAGATTCTGTCAGGAAAATTAATGATCATCAACTTTTCCCAGTTGTCTAGGCAGAGTAGGCATTGTCAATTTGATTCAGAGTTGTTTGGTGATTTCACTACTGTAGGTTTTAATCGTCACCTCTCTTGTCTAAACATTTTGTAGAGCTCCAACTACCCCCGGAGAAATCTGAATTGCCTGTGAGTTTGACATGTATCTAGCATCAACACCCATGTTTTTGCTAACTCATCAGTATTGCGATTGCCGAGTCAAGAATTGGTGGCTTAATATTTTGAAAATCAGAGCAAACTAGAATGGGACTAGAAAAAATTTCGGATTAGGTTTCATCAATGTTGGCATTTCAATTCGCACCTCTGGAGTGCGTATTGGAAACGGACAGCTATGCACATATAAACTGCTCTACAAGTTTGGAGGGGAAGCTCCCTCTTTGCTGATTATGCTTTTAAAAGAAACAACTAAAGTAATGGCCGATCTTTTTGTTCTCAGCTTAAGAGCACAAGGTTTATAAAACTCTCCATGTCGTAGCTGAGATTTTCTCCGGTTTTGCAAATCCAACTACAACTAGGCCTACGCTAAAACTATCCTATCTCCTCAAGTAATTCAGAGCAAGAGGATCTAGGAGCAATTGGGAATGGTTGGATCACTTAGATAAACTATCTTTCAGAATGCATCCGAAGCCTCATTGCTCTTTCAGATTTACGCTGAAATAAAGTCTATGCAAGTAAACACTCAAACGGTAAGCCAAATCTCAGGATTCCCAAGGAGGCGAGGTGCTTTGTCCGAGGTGTCGGCTGAAATATAGATTACTAAAAACAATATTAAACAATAACCCTCATCTCTAAATTCCCAAGGAGGTGTAACACTCTATCCGAGGTGTAGATCGAAAGAAAGGTTATTGAAACAACAAACATGAAAGACTTTGAGAATTTTGGATCAAAGGCACATGGCTCTCCTGACTTATTATCTCAACTTCAATCAAAGATTACACTAGCACATCTAGGACAGAAAACTGTATGATGAAACAAACACACAATAGACGATCAAACCAGCTTTATAACATAACATTAAACAATAAACTAAACAATGATTTGCATGATGAAACAAACATATAATCTTGTTCTTACACAATGTGAACCAATACTGAATAGCAATATTGCAGGCCGAAAGTGGCTCAACAATTTGTTATCACAAGCAAAAATACAATGAGCAAGGTTGCTCTTATTTATAGAATCTCAAAGGAGTAGGGAACCCTAAAATCTCCTTGAGTTAGCATTCAGTCTTGCCAACGATGCAAGATTTATTCCTATGTCTAAATGCAAGTAACTTAATAGTTAACTAGAAAAACTATCTCAATTAACTAATTCTAAACTAAACTAGAACTCCATATGTACATAGGTATCTCCAAAATAGACATGCATGATTGGTGGGACAATGAGTTAACTTGGAAAGAGGCATCAATTTAACTGCTATGTCTAATGTTTATCTTGAAAAGCTTGGACATCCTGACTTAGTAATTCACTGGCTGTGATCACGAGCAATCAACTCCTCCAAGAAGTTGTTAACTGCCTCATCATCCAGAGATCGTCACATTACTCGACTGTCAGTTTACTGCTTGTCAGCTACTTGAGTAATCCTAGAAATATCTGCACACTTCAACTGGTAGTTCACTGATTGGTAACTTTGGCGGCTTTGTAACTGTAGTGATGATCTATGTTTTTTCTACAACTTGATGCTTCTGACGCTTTTCTTGATTCTTCTCAATGGAAGAGTGTTGCATGATAAAACCACAAAGTTTGACTATGAACACTCTAGCTGTGAGAAATACCCATGAATTCACTGCGCACCCAGAGTTCCAATGGTATTCAACCCTCAAAACTATTCTTGAAAGGCTATCAGCTATACGAGGTATACAACCATATGGAGTCTGTGGACATTGAGTGTCTACGCCTGACAATTTGTTTGAATCAACCATCAAGTGCACTTGATGCAGATCAGTGTCAGTCGTCCTCAAAAAATCATGGAGTAAGACTGTTTTGGTCTTGTATTCTACTTGAGAGAATTGCATTTTGAAAAACTTAATTGTTGATTGTAAACACAGATATGTTCGGGCAACTTTTCCGGAAAGGCTAAAAATAGCTTCTCAAGGGGCAATTTTCTCGGAAAATTCTAAGACATGGGTTTTGTAGAGAATATCTTTTTGAACAAACCCACAACGTCAAAAATTCAAAAAAGTGATTTTTTCTATGACATGCAATGACCTCTCGAGATAGAAATTGTAGGGGTAGTAGGGGCTGCAGAAGCTTTTTTCTCTGGAAAAATTTCGGCACATCATGGGTTTTGTTGGCGCCTGAGAGCTAAACAAACCTAGTTTCTCCGTGTTTTGAAATGATGACTTTTTTTGGAAACCCTAAAAATAGGGGACAGCAAGGCAATTTTCCCAAAAAAAAATATGGCACGTGGGTTTTGTTGCCAATGCTGTGTTGAACATACCCAAATGCCCAGATTTGTGAAAAATTGTCATTTACTTAAACATGCAAGAGAAAACCTAAGACAAGGATAGAAGAAATGTGAGGGGGAGAAGATAGAAGTTATAAACTGCCTCCTTCAATCCTCAAGAAAAACGCCTTTGTATAAACCCAATCTGATGAATTTCTGGCAAGAATGTATTGGAAAGATGAAGCATGGAAAAATATTCCTCTGTGCAATCTAAACTTGGAACTGCGAAGAACACTGAAAATGGCCCCCATTTGATCCTAAAATGCGTTGGAGAGAAAATAGCTGATTTTAGCTTCAACCTGTAAGAAATAATGGAGAAATGACGCCCAAGCATGAATAAATAACCAATTTGGAGGTGAGAGTGTCAGTTAGGTGCGCCAACCCTAATTGAGGAATCAATTCTTGTGCATGCCTTGTTAACTAAAAGTTCTCTAATTTTAGGACGCCATATGCAAGAGGAAGCATGCAAAAATACAACTGAAAGTCAACTGGGCCCACTTTGACTTTTGGCATCTAAGCTTGAGGGAGTTAAAAAAATTTAAAGATTTTCAACTTCTGCTATGACGAACTGCCTATGTTTGACCCTAAATTCTAGATGCCCGGTTGATCCTGTAGCTAAGCTAACAGATTCATCCTGGATCAAGTCTAAAGAGATGTTGCTAGGAGCTGCAAACCTTAGAAACTAGTTTTGATGGCTTGAAGTTTTGGGCGCCTTTTGCCAAAAGGGTGCTTTTTTTCACCAGACTTAGCCGTTTTTTGGATGCTTTTCAACCTCTTCAATTTGACCCTCCGTGCTTCAAACTGCAGCTACAAGTGACTGACAACTCCCGCGAACAGATTGAGATATGGAACGGAAAACCAGTTCAATTCTAGAAAGAATGACTGGTATTGCAACATCTAAAAGTTGATTTATGAGGCTCAAATTCAAGGGCGCCCCTGGCCTAGGGGCGTGTTGGCGTAACAACTAGCACCTCTGGAGTAAGAGTTGGTACGGACAGCTATGCACACTATGCAATGAGTGCTCTTCAAATTAGGAGGGGAAGCTCCCTCGTTGTGCTTGACAAAAATACTTGCAAAGGGAAGTAAACTAAACTAATTCCTGTCTTTTTGTTTCAGCTATAGAGGTACAAGGCTTTCTCGAAAACTATATACGTTGCAGCTGAGAATTTTCTCTGGTTTTGCAGATTCACTAACTACAACTAAACTTAATAACTTAAATTCTATCTAGTTCCCTCAAGAAAACAGAGCATGAGGAAACGGAGCAAGGTTTTGACTATCAGACGATAAACGGATTTAGATTCTCTACTTGAAGGCAAGGTGGCGCAACTATTA
Source organism: Sequoia sempervirens (assembly GCA_007258455.2). Classification (NCBI taxonomy): domain Eukaryota; kingdom Viridiplantae; phylum Streptophyta; class Pinopsida; order Cupressales; family Cupressaceae; genus Sequoia; species Sequoia sempervirens. The sequence continues at coordinate 4,011 of VDFB02077484.1, forward strand.
TCTCAATCTGAACGAGTTTATTAAGCACAAAACAGATTTAAGAATTTACCACGATAATCTCATGAAACCCTGTGTGGCATAACACTTGATCATAATAGTAAAGACTCACAAAACAGATTTATCATCACAATCGCATGAAACCCTATGTGGCATAACACTTGATCATAATGGTAAAGATGCACAAACAGATTTATCTAAAATATGGAAAGAATTCGCCATTACAATTGCATGGAACCCTATGTGGCATAACAATTAATCGTAATAATGCAGACACATGAACAAATACCAAAAGAGCAATATTGAGGGCAAGGTAGGCGCAGCATATATTTCTCTCTCAAGCAAAAGTTAATTACAAATGAGCAAAAGCTCTTATTTATATACATCAAGATTGTAGGTAACCCTAAAATCACCTTGAGTCATCTACAGTCTTGCAATGCATGCAAGATTCGCTGCCAAACCCTAATGAAGTAAACTATACAGTTAACTGGAAAGCTACCATCAGTTAACCGATACATTTAACCTAAGTGGACAATGTGCAAGCATGCACGTCCTTATTTAAAGCAAAGTTAACTGGACACTACCTTCAGTTAACTGGAAACCCTAACCCTAACTCCCGTGATGATAATTCCAAGGACGAGATAAGCATGTGTTAAGTCAGCAAGTAAACTCAAAACTGAAAGTCGAGTTAACTGCTGCTCATGACTCAATCCTCGAAATTAACTGCAAGTTCCAATTGACAGATCACTCCATGTCAACTCGGTCTAACACTTCGACCAAGAACTCATCGATCTCTTTGTCATCTGGCACTTTGACGCTGCTCAAAACAACAGTCTGCTTCTTCAGTTCTCTACCACTTTCTGTGATCGTGTGCATGCCATCTTTACATTCTTCAGTCGCCTTCCTGAGACTAGCTGCAATAACTGAAATATTCTCTAACTTAGGCGCCATAGGCTCACCTTCAAGGTTGTCATGAATCAGCTTCTCAAACTCTGCTTGCACTTTGTCTAACTCAACATATGTGCCATCTTCAAGAAGATAATGACACGGAATCTGAACAACGAAACCACTAACAAGTGCAAGTACTCCAACCACATCATCCTTGAGTGAAAACAACTTGGTAGAAATCTTCTCACATATTTCCATCTTGAGAAGGTGCTGCTCTCTCCAAGTAAAAAATTTGTCTTGATCCTTGACCATCTCCAAAGCACCATATGCAACTGACAACTGAGACACTAGAACACGATCCTTTACCAAACTCTCTGCAACCGCAATCTCAAGCAACTGAATACCCTGACGGAGTTTATGTGCATCACTCCTTAACTGATACAAATCTGCAAGAAGACGCCGACCTGTAGCAACTAAACTTTCAATCCAGTTATCCAAAAGTCTGCCATGACCAACTAACTGATCCAATTTTCGTTGTTCTGCAGGTGTATGCTAAGGAAGAACAGGTGCTCTATTTGAATTTCCATGAACAAGATCAGAAATGTACTAACGAAGTTAACTATTTTCAGCCTTGAGTAGGCATATCTTCTCATCGCCATTGATTCGCTCTTCAAGATTATTAATTGTGATCGCAAGAAGAGTCACACTCGTCTCTCGAGTGGTCACCTTGAGATTTGCCTTTAACAATGTAAGTCACCAACAGACTTCATCTAGCTTGCCCGCTTTGGAGAACGGTAGCCGATAACAATCTCTACGATTCCCCGTGCTTTCTCGATATAATACTTTTGTTTCTTTATCTTCTTGTTCAACCTTCTCGATAAGGTTCACTTAGAATTCGGATAAATCAGGTTGTATGAAGGTTCCGCGCCTCTGTCTTCCCAAAGATATGAAGGAGCCAACAAAAGGCTGAACAATATTTTTCAATTCGAGGAAGGCATTCTGATGTATCAGCTTTGTAGTGGTTGGTGTCTCCGTCCAACGAATTGTCTGGGGCTCGAATCTATGTCAATAGGTTGTATGTGAGGCGAACTATGAGGTTCAACGTGAGGTTCAGCTAGAATAACTGTCTCTACTGGAATCTCAGGAACATTCTCAACTTGTTTCTGCTTCCTCTTACCAGTAGCTCTTTTCCCCGTGTTTCCATTGAGTCTAACCCCTTCAGGAGGTATTATAATGGCCTTGACTCTGTGTCTTGCTCTAGAAGTAGAAGGCAACGAAGAGAAATCCTTTGGCGGCTGCGCTCACGAGGCCGAGCTTTCACTTTAAGTTTTAGCGCTTTCAAGAACAACTGCTGAATGCGATAAGCGATGCGGAAACCTCTTCAATAGAAGTGATACCATAGCATACCTGTCGGTGGCGAAATTGGGCTGTAGAACAGCAGTCCTTGACATATGAATTGAAGAACTTCTCCATCATCGCCGATGAATGCATCAACATTTTCTAATAGTGTCGGTGACCCAGATAAGGTGAGGTCTGTTTAATAGTGGCGACGTGAGACGTTCATCTTCACAAGTTAGCTTCAATCTTCAAGAAGTGTTAATGGAAGCATGTGCAATCTCAGCTCTAGCTTTATGCATAATGACGAGAGGATCGTGAGCAGCCTCGATATGAGTTTTGAACTTGAACCTCTATCACCGATGGAATAGCTTTGGCATCTGTCGCCGCATTGCATGTGTGAATCCCCAACGTGAATGGAAAATTAGCAACAGTCTTATGACGACTACGAAGAAAGAAGTGAACATGTTGCATCTGTCTAAGGAACTCCATAAAGATAATCTTGTCTGACGGATACCTTGGCAACATCAGGGGCTCTGTTAACATATCCGTAAGCTTCGGATGTGTATGTAATGGGAAGCTAGATAAACCAATCCGCCCAAGTCTCCATTGTTGGTTTAGCCTCGGCAGAAATACGAATGTGCATCTCGTTGTCAAGATCTCTAACGGTTCTCATGGAAAAGTGATCATTCACTGCTCGGAAGTCCTGCTCGGATTGAGAAAACTCCAACTGAGGATAATACTCATGAACACGCTGAACACCGAGAGTGCCATTACTTTTTAGAAGTCTGTAGCTACCTTGAAATGCAACCAAGTAAACCAAATAGGATATCATATGAAACTCATGATACTTGAGAAAGTTAGTAATTTGCTGATGTAAGCAATCACTAATCAACATAGCCCAGTCAAAATGCTCTGTACCATCAAGAATTTTGGTAATTAGGTAAAACATCCATGAACGGAAAGTACTAGCATCCTGTTGACCAGTAACTCGATTGAGCAAAGTTATCAAAACAGCAACTTCCTCCTTAAATTCACCATGACCAACCTTTTTAGGCATGTTAGTCTTCTGCACTTTCAGCCACTTCTGAGCCACCTTCCTCTGCGAGCGTTGTTGATCAGCATCCCATATCTTCTCACAGGCCTCAAGAACCACAGTAAAGTTATCTGAACAAGGAGGAATAGCAAAACATTTCTCTATGTCCTTCGGTTTGATACTGCAAACAACCCTCTCGTCAACTGATCTAATTTGTCGTGAAGATGAGTCATAATGCTTGATGCAAGCAAGAACGAACTCAAGATCGAAAGTAGTAACAGGAATGGATGCCGCTGCCAGCAATCCTGAACGTTCAAGATTCTTCAACGAATTGCTGCTAACACCTTCCAGACTGCTCAGATTAACCACTGGATAAACATGATTCAGGTCTGTATCTGAAGTCTTGATGAAATTATGTGCAAGAGCCGATTTCACTTTGTAATCAATGGGGTTGAACTGCATTTTGAAAATGATAACTTTTGACTGTAAAGTCGAATATACTTGAAGAACTTTCTAAAATCCTCTGGACAAGGCTAAAAATAGCCTTTGACGAAAGAAATTTCAGTTTCACGGAGTTATGGAGTTTTTACATAAGCAGATTACGAACAAGCCCGGTCATTTGAATTCTCGAAAAAAATGTGTTTCAAATACATGCAAGAGATTCTGAGAAAAAAAACCTGAGCTTGAGGAATAGAGGAGCTACGGGGAAGATTTTCTCGAAAAAAATCTAGGCGATGGGTTTTCTTTGCCAAATCTTTGAAATATCACAGTGAGATGGTCAGATTATGAATATGTGTTGAATTTCTTTGACATGCGAAGAAAGTACCTAAGGTGAGAAATAGAAGAAATAAGACAGAAGAAAGAAAGTTTTGCTTGTCTGCTTCTGAAAAATCCGCCAACCTCTTCCTTGAAACTTGATGAAACCTGCATGCAAAGTGAAAATAAAGTCTAGAATTGCCTTCCTCTGAACAATCTAAACTCGTTGCTATGAAGAATGTTGAATTCGGACACCTGTAGCACCTTTAGCTTGCTGGTCGCTCAAGAAGAATATGAACTTCGAAGCTAAAGATGATGAAATAATGGACGCCATTGCTTGGTTAAATAGATTTTCATCTATGAAATTCGCATAAGGCATGGACTCCATGAAAAGTGCGCTTGACTTATGATTGGACCTCATTCCAGTTAACTGAAACTCAAATAATCTAAATAAATCGCCATGCATTAGGGTTTCCCTTTTCAATCTTCAGTTCACTACTTCATGTGATTTGACTTCAGCTAGCAATCTATATTGAGTTTGCCATCCTTCACACTTGCTTTAGATTCACAAATTAGAACTAAAGCATCCCTTTTGATAACTAAAGTTGGCAATAAGAAATTCGCCATATTTCATGCAATAAATATTCTAAATATAGTGACCCTTTCCATGACTTCAGTTAGCCTTCAAGAAGTGAATGCGCCAACTTCACATGCTTCAATAACAACCCTTTTGGAACTTAAGTTGTCATTCTTTATAAAATGCGTAGCTTCACAAAACTATGCTTCATCATTAAAATTCTAAATATGGCGACCCTTTTGATAAGTGAAGTTAACATTCAAATGCGCCATACTTCACTAATTTATGCTTCATCAATCATGCCGTCCCTTCTTGAACTTCAGTTACACTCAATGAAGCGCCATCTTCACACAAAAACTTCACAATTGCAACCAAATTCGCCATGCATATGAACTCCAGTTGATTTTCAAGAACAATCTTCAGTTAAGTGAACATGCAATCAAGTTAACTCAACATGCAAGGTAGTTAACTGAACATGCAAACTAGTTAACTCGACATGCGAACTGAAAGATCACTCAACATGCCAATATATGAACTGAAGATGACAACCCAGAAAAACGTTTAGCCTAACTGCAGTCAGAACTCTAGTTAAGGCGTCCATTCAACTCTCTTTCGAAAATCCAACATTGAGCTCTTAAGGCGAATTCCAGACTTCGACAAATTTCATGAAAATTTAGGCTTAAACCTCTGCCGGGACCTATGTTCATCCTCTGACCCTGGTTAACTGACTTCTCCGATTGGCTGGCTGACAGGTGCATTGCAGAGCTTAGCAAAAACTAATCAAAAGGTACCTTGAGACTGGAAACCATAAAACTGATATCTGAAAGCTCAAAAATCCAAGCGCCTTTTTCAAAAGCTGCTCTTTTCATTCCAGACTTAGTCAAATTTTGACTTCTGCATCTCGTACGAAGGGAAAAATAAATCCTTCATAACTTCTGTTTTACCAACTTTCAGGACTGGATCTCTGGTTCACTGCGGAGCTGATTTCATTCTGCATAACAGTTGCAAAGGCACATTTCCCAAGAAAATATCATCTAAAGGGTGAAAAACAAGGACGCCTTTTTGAAAAGTTGCTCTTTTGTCTCCAGACTAGGCCATTTCTGGAACTGACTAAAATAACATAAAAACTTCAACTGCAAGCTGCTGAGACATCCTCTGATCTGACGAAGACAGGCAACGAAAAGCTGAAAGTAACACGGACACATTGAATATCTGATATCATCAAAAAGAAAGCATTAAAGGCTTGAAAAGCTCAGGCGCCTTTCTTAAAATGTGCTCTTTTGCCTTTTCCTCTGATATTTTGACTAAGATTTGACCCTACATTCGACCTCAGGTTCAGGCTCTTCAGCAACTCAGATTCACCCACTGACGGATGCATTGCGAAGCTTGAACAATCGTGAGATAAACATCTTGGGTGGCATTTAGCCAACAACCTTCATCTGGCACCTCAAATAGATGGGCACCTTTTTGAAAAGTTGCTCTTTTGTCCAGTGTTGGTCAATTCTCGTTTTCGCCTTGTTTTGCGCTGTATCTTCCACAACTTGCTCGAAACAGGTCCGTTTGACAGGCTTGATAGCTCACTGCGAAGCTGACGTGATGCCGGACAAATGTCTGCTGGAGGTGACAAACCCTAAAAACAGGACCTAGGCCCCTAAAAGATAGGGCACCTATTTGAAAAAGTGCTCCCTTCTTCAGAGAAAATTTTGATGTTTTTCGTTCAGATTTTTAGTTTTCTTAAATCTCTTCAGTAACAGACTGACATGATACTGACACCAAAAAAAACCCCAAAAACGACCTTCTGACATCACTTTAACAAGATTAAGACTCAATTAAGCAAAATGCCTTAGTGAAGCAAAAATTTTGGTTTTGGGTACAACAGGGCGCTTTTGTGTCTCTAAGATACATTTTGCAATTGTAACCTTTGACAAAATGCTCCAGTTTAACACTCGTTGTCGGGAGTTTGACTGCTCCGATGTTCGTGCTAATGATCTTATCGTGGAGATTGAACAACTTTGAAGAGATGTTCCTAGGGGTCACGAAGTCTGAAAGCTGCATCTGAGGCCCCAAAAAGTTGAGTTCCTTTTCCAAGAAGGCTACATCTTTTTCAACACTTAGTCAAATTTTCATGTTTTTCAACTTGCTTTCGCCTACGATGTTTTACGCTTGAACTTCATTCACGAGAATTTCACAGGTCCCGAGAGCTAACTACTAGATTCATCACGTAGCTGGAAGGATTTTGAGCAAATCTCTTGAAGAAGACAACTGCTGAAAACCTCATCTAGTTGATCAAAAGTCTAGGTACCCTTGGCCTGCAAGGGTACATTTGACCTTTTGACTTACATTTTAGTCTTTATTTTACATGCTTGTTTGATCAACCGCTGCTACCATTTGATATGTCTCGTGGACTAGCAAACAAATTCGTTGCAAAGCTAGGCTGAAGCCGAGAAGAACATCTGGGGATAACAAATCCAAGAACTAACATCTGATAGGCTTTATTCTTCGGTGCCCCTGAGCTATAGGGGTGCAATTTATGTGATTGATTGCCATTTTTGATGACTATTGACCTTCAGCATCTTCCACCTCTACCTTCGTTTGCCGAAGTTTGACAAATCTGATGGATTTGCTTGATGATTCGCCGAAAAGCTTACAGAATTCTGAAGATGACTGGTTTTGCAAACGTTAACCACTACATTTGACCTGTCAATTTCAAGGGCGCCCCTGGCCTGCAGGGGCACAATTGGCTTCAGACTTGATCATTTTCTAATGATTTTGAACTTCATGATTTGCGATTACCGTGTTGCTGGGCTACTCTGACTGCGTTGAAGCATTGTTGTTGTTGACACGAATACGTTCACCATTGTGATTGCATTCACCATTTTTACGTGTACGGACACTACAAAGTTAACTCGGGCGTTGACTACAAAGGCATCCCCCTTTAAGCAAGGCGTAGCATTTCCAAATTTAGAACATTTTTTACATTTTTCACCTTTTAAAATCCCCTTCGTCAAAGCATCTTTTGCCATAGAATCTTCTATGATGTGTTTGAGGCTTAGATTTCGACACCTAGTACTAGCCATCTACCATTGTTGACCTCAGAAGTCCAAAATTTTCTCCTGAAAAAGTGAAGTAGACCCACCAGAGCTAAACGGACTTTTTCTTGATTCTGACTTGACCAATGTGATCGTGAAGTGAAATAAGCCAATCAAAATTATTTTCAAAATTTTCAAGTATCTTCTAGATAGAAAACCCATAAAAAGCCCATGCTTCATTTGACCAAAAACTGACTTTTGACGACAATTTTACAAGATTTAGACCATTTTAATCAAAATGCCTTATTGAAGCAAAAATTTAATTTTGGGTACAACAATCAAAACCTTTTATCTCATGCCTTGGCTACCCATGGACCCCACTTGCAATGTGTTACAATATTGCATCACCTATTGTTGTAGCTCATCCTATTCATCTTAATGTTGCATCCTCAGGTGATCAGAAGAAGGTTTGCAATCTGAGACCAATTGCAAGCTGATCTTCAATTAATTCTAGGTTGAAGTTCACTTCTTGTAACAGACCACAAATAGAACAAATTGGGTGATGCAATATTCCTTCAACCCAAGAATGCTCCTGCGTCAAACATCCCAAGTGACATGGCTCACAAGCCTTCTGTGCTCTAGCCTTAGATTGCAGATCCTCTATCTCTCTTAGCATCCAATCTCTTATTCTGATTTTTCCAAAACTGCATGAAAATGAATCTCGTACTTTTAGACAGCCATCAAATTATTTCCCTATATCATAATCACATGTGTATTGTCAGCCTATCAAAATGTAACATGCATCAACCTATTTGTCATCAGGAAGTTTCTACTGTCATCATGTTCACCTAGACTCAGGTGTAATAAACCAAGGCCATGGTTGAGCTTACCCAAGTGAAACCTTTAACTCCAAGACTCCACATACTTGAAAATTTGGAACCAATTTATATAATCCAACTTCACTAGGTTTGAAATCTAGATACCGTGGTCAGAAGATTGGCAATATTGGAGCCAAATTTATCTTCGATATCAATTTTACTTTGATCACCAATCCAAACACAATATCACATTAAAATCCACATAATAACTCGAGGTCTTACTGTAGTCGACCGAGAGTTAAGTGAATATGTTATAGTCGACTACGTAATAAATAAATTTATTTTGTAATTGTGTGTTAGTCCCCAACCAGTTGTTAGTGTCAATTAGTAGTTACTGGAGGTTGGTAGCCTTAACCAACAATGGTTTGCTATATATATGTACTTGTTGTTGATAGTCGGGGACCACATATGATATTCCTGTACTTTTTGCATATCCAAGAATTGGCAATAAAGCTATATCTTCCATGAACTGTTGCAAGTAATTTATATCATGTTTTGTATTTTTGTTAATTTCATTTACTCTATAAATCTGTCAAAGTAGAATAAGTGAGTAAACATTTGGGGCCATTGCCGATACGAACTCTAGCGATCAAAACATAGATGGGAGTCATGGAATTTTAATGGGTCAACCAGCTGAAGAACCAATACAAGCAAATGAAGAAAGAGAAGACATGTTGACTAAAGACTTAATAAACTTATAGGACATCTCAGTAAAGGAACACATACGGAGGGAAGCTCTCGAGAGAGATGTCTCTCGGGCAAGCATCTAGGACAATCTGACTATCAACCCAGAGATTGATCGTCTTCTCGACAAACTGCTAAGATTGATTGCACGTAACTTTATCATACTCCAAGATCTTCGAGCCGACAAAGACAAAGAACAAAGAAGACAAATACTACAATGATACGAAGAACGAAACAAACAGGAGGAGGAAGAACATGACACCAGTCTGAAGCGTACTCCCAAAAATTAATGCTCATACAATTGAACAAGCATAGGAGTCGAATTCCAAGTAGTCAGGAATTGTCAAAAGAATGGATATGAACATCCCTTAGAGTAAAAGAACAAGAGGTATGACAATGGCGATCAAGAAGAATTGTTGAAGAAACAGACCAAGACCTTGCCAACCAAACAAGACAACCATACGTAGAGATAGTATTGGACGATGAAGAAGAAAGAGACCCTGAAAATGAATTAACCAAAGCAATTGAGAATAACATACATAACATCCAAGAACTATCTATCTCGGGAGAAAAAGAGCTAAGAATTGGAGGGGCTGAACCAAAGACCCCCGGACGGAGGGAATACAAGAACAATCCCTAGGATACTCGAAGTGCAGAGGATGCTAAAGGTGGACAAGTAGAGGAGTCATACATGGTCGTGAGTATAGGATAGGCACCGAGACGTACTGAGCGAAATAGTCCAAACAAGTCCAACGCACAAGAACATCAGGGAAGGAAGATGGTGACTTCGCCAACCAGTCCAAGTGTGGAAAGGCAAAAACTGCCAAAATTTACAAGGAATGGATCAGAGGATCCAGTTAGACATTGCAAAACCTGCAAAACCATATAGATAGCGAGCGGCCTAGAAGATAGAGATTATTGGTTGAGAGCGTTCCCAACAACGCTACGAGGCATAGCAATAGATTGGTCTACCAAACGAGCAACAAAAGACAGCCTCATGGGATGCACTGAGAAAAGCATTTGAGGCAGGATTCAGATTATTACGGGACGACAATTAGATCATCACCAAGATCTATAACAGCAAACAAGGGAAGTACGAGAATGTACGAACTTACAATCATAGGCTCAAAGAATTGTTGGTAAAGTTAAAGAACCAGCCAGCAGATGGACTGAAGAAGCGTTGGTTCAT
>VDFB02077485.1:0-129115 GCA_007258455.2 Sequoia sempervirens
TCTAATGTTGTTCACAAGTTGAACATCTGTTTATATATAAGTTTATTATCCACTTTTGCTCAAAGAACATTCAGTCATAAAATCTTAAACTTGACTCATCATAACAAATATTGTTGTTCATTTTAGTAAACATCTATTTATATCAAATTTATTCTTCACTTTTTGCTGGGCAAACATCTACTTATAAACCTAAATCTTGACTTTCATAAGAATATTATTTAGTTTTAGAGCTTATGTTACTCTTTAATAGTTTCAATTTTATAGTTTTAGTCTTTTTAATATATTAGGTCATGGAATATTAATTTGATGGCCTTTTAATAAGTAGGTCTAGCATTTTTTAGTCTATAGAACATAATACACAAAAAAATGCACTAAAAATTGACCCTTAAAATATAAATTTAAATAATTTACCAATTTTCATGTCAAAACACATTAGGGGAGAGGGTCTAATAGTTGTGCACCCCAACTTCATATATCTCAAGTTCTTAAATGATACATAAAAATTTCAGAATTTTTTCACCATACCTCTATATGTAAATTAAGAGCTTAAGTTTATTGTTTAGGGTTTTCGACATCAATAATGTAGCCACATCAATTATGCCTTTCTTAAGTTGTCTAAAACACCTCAAAAATATTTAGACTAAAACATGTGCATCAAAATATGTATTATTAATCACCTCATATGTGATTAATTGTTTTTTTAATGTGACTTTTGAAAATAAGTACTGTCTCCATTTTTAAAAATAAATATAATACTAACATTACAAATAATAAATATTCCTTTCGGAAAACTTTCAACATTGCCTAGTGAAATTAACTGTTCTATAGTGAGTACTTGAGTTAATACAGTACATTCCATTGACAAATTTCAAGATTATTATAAAGTTATTATCTTATAAACATTGTTACTAAAACATAGCACACACATCAAATTAAAACATTTCTATTCTAAAACATTTTGGCAAGAACTTCACTGCTCTAATTATTTTCTTAACAATTTCAAACAAACCCCAATTCACATTCTACTATTCTTTTCTTGAATACTATAATCTGCCTATACAATTTCAAACTTATCAAAAATTTCTTCAACATACCCATCACACACCAAAATACTTTTGCTAATTTAAATTTTATTTGAAAAAAGCAACTTTAATATGGAGAAGTAATGTTATACCCATACCATTTTTGTATGGAAAAAAATCAGCCACAAAACACTTAAATACAATTTAGAGAAACGGAAAAGTGCCCCAAAATATCTCCGTGTGCAACACTTGAAACACAGTTTGGACTCACTGACCAATTCCAGGAAAGCTAGGTAACTACAAGCAGATAAGATAAAACACGACATTACAACATGCCGCCACTTAGCGCAGCACAGGCGGGTTCTCTGGCAACAGCCTCGCACGCTTTTCTACTAACACCCCAACTCAGAAAATTGCCCTACAAATCCTTGCAACCTTTCACGTTTCCTCATTATTCCTCACCCAGAAGATTACAAACAACCACAATTGTATCTTCTCCGGTAAACAGTTTGATGGATGGGTTGCTGAGCAAACTGGGTATTCGAAGAAGAGGGGCAGCAGTTTCAATTGGCGACGCAGGGAAAACAAGCGGGGCTTCAATTGCGCAGGGGCCCGATGACGACGTTCCTGCGCCGGGCCAGTTGTTTGCCCAGTTTGGAGCAGGCTGCTTCTGGGGAGTCGAACTCGCCTTCCAGAGGCTTCCCGGCGTCACCAACACGGAGGTCGGCTATTCCCAGGTAGAGATAATTTTACTGACTATTGTTCGCCAATTGCCTAACTTTTTTTAAATTTCATGACAACATATTCGCCATTTGAAAATGAAGTTTCACCTCAGTATCTCTAAAGCAAACACAATATTTGTGTTTTGATGGATTACTGTGTTATGGTTTATAGTACTCAGAAGTCACCAATGCCCATTCATTTTCAGCAGTCTTTTTTCCTTGTTCAAGGTCACTGGTGAATTGTTCACAATGTTTTCCAAAAATTAGATTAGCCAGTCTAGTATAAGTGATGTTTTCTTTGTGTATCATATTATGTGATGATTTATCAAGATTCATTGGATTATTGTGAACCACTACTTGTTAAATATGGGTACTCATAAACTTTTCAGTTGAATTCAAATAAATCATCTCATTGTTGGTTTTGCCATATTCAGCAACCTAATTGGCAGCCAATCACCTTTGGCCATTCTCCTAGGAGGGATCTGACTGTTGCGTGTGGGATGATTGTTCTGCTGCATTGCTTCCTCCCTTAATCATGCACTTATTAGTAGTACGCTTTAAGCTTTCCTTAGATTTCGTCTAAAAGACTTCATTTTTTATTTTTTAGTTCCCTCCCTAAATCGTACATATATTAGCAGTGAGCTTAATGCCTTTGCTGAGAACTCACCTACAATGGATACATTTTATATTTCTGGACTGAAGAATCACCTCCCATTTGATGCTTCTAAAGCATTTCCATTTCTTTAATTTTCCAAGATATTTAGGAAATATACATTGTAAACATTTCCTTCTAAGAATGCCTCTAGAAGAGGAACTAAAATGATAGAAATAATAATACATCACATGATGATCCCAGAAGAATTCTATCTCAAATATGTGCACTATGAAAATGGGAAACATGTAATATTTATCTTCTTCAAAATTTTGACAATTTTTTATATAGAGCATATAAATCGTAAGGAAAGTGGAAAAACAATTTTTAATTATGACATGAGCTAAGAAATTAGAAATTTAATATTTAGAAAGATTCGTTAGGATTTTTAAACTTCAACTAATGTGTGTGCTTCCTTAAAATTATCCCTATTTTCAGGGCTTTCTGCACAATCCCACCTATGAAGATGTTTGCAGTGGGAACTCCATGCATTCAGAGGTTGTGAGAGTTCAATACAATCCAAATGAATGCTCGTATGACAACTTGTTGGATGCCTTCTGGGATCGCCATGATCCCACCACTTTGAATCGCCAGGTATATCCTAACTTACAATAGCTTACAATAGCATGGCCAAATATGTAATTTAATCATTAAAATTTTACATCACAATTTGCTCAGTTATGTATTTTGAAACTAAGTTTCTGTAATTTTGAATGCCAGTTGAGTTTTGGCAGAGGTGACATATCCATCTATCTATCTACTGTAATTTTGTATACCAGTTGAATTGTGTCAGAGGTGACATATTTATCTATCTACCTATTTATATATTTTGTATACCAGTTGTGCGTAGAATGGTGTATGAACCATGGTCCAGAGAATTCATCTTCCTTTGTGGACCCTTAAAGTGCTTGTTTTGTAGATTCAACCAGCTGTTGTCATCAATCTTGAATTCATGAGGTGTGTGATGCACGGAATGGTGCTCTTTGTATTTCTGTTGTTGGCGTGAGAGAATCTGCTAAACCTGCTAATGTGCACTCAAGATGTGTTATAGCAACTTTTGTGCTTTATTTGCTTCCCATTCTTGTGTGCATGACTCTGTAGTGGATGGTGCATGGTAGGACATTTTCAAGGCATGTCTAGAAAGCACAATGCACCATAGAATTATGTAGAGCTTTGCTGCAGGCATGTTGGATGTATAGCAAGTTGTTATCCCATTTGCACAAATGTGCACAGTTATGTATGCACAAAAGATGCAAGAGTGTGTGATTGACCCTCTGTCTGGTCGTCTGTTTGTCAGTGGAAATTTAATGGCTGATCCCATTGTGTATCTAACCTCTCTCACAAGGCTTCCAAAAGCTAACAAACGTAAGGTCACGATTAGACACAATGGATGTTGAAAGCCCAAAATGAAACCGAACATGATTGAAGAAGATACATGCAATCTCCTATGTGGAAATGCTTTTCTTGCATGCAACCATAATGGCCATCTTTGAAAATTTGTCTATTACAACAAACATAGCTATTCTGGTGTCTTTCATAGGTAATCCAATCATGAAATCCATCTTGATAGATTCTCTGGGCCTTTGTGTTTTTGCCAGAGGTATTTAGAGCCCTAGCTACTCATTCATGGGCTTTGTGATGCAACAGGGAATGCGGGACTTGATATGGCACTCGATGTCTGTGTGCATACAAGGCTAGTAGAAGTGTTGTTGTACTAATAGTGTGTTGGTAATGCTTGTCTGGTGGTCCTGGCATAGTGCACCTTCTAGATGAGTCTTTGGTGAGGTGTTGATGTAACTGCCCCTTAGTGGTGTGCCCACTAGCCATCAGTTCTTTATACTTGATTATTTTTGGAATTTTGTTAGTAACTGTCATGTAATTGTTGGAGTGGTCATTTAGTGCCTTTCCTTATTTTTAGGTTTTTTAGGCTGTTTTATAACGGGGTGCATTGCTGTTTTTGGGGAGGGTGGTATGCAGTTTTGGAATGAGATGCAATAAATTTAATAGATGAAAATTGCTCAGCAGTATTTCTGGAGTATGTGAATTGCTTTTGTATTCTGGTGGAACAAATAAATGTCATACCCCCTGATCGCAACCTGCACAGGAATAATAAATTACAACGTTTCCCTATTAATATAAGGCACTGACAAATAATAATATCTTTTCCTTAAGGCCGACCAAGTTAAGACCTTCGGCGATAGAAGAATGGTGGTCGACCAGGGAAAAGAATAATATAAACGGCACTGGTGGGGGCCGACTGAGATAAGAAGCAGGCAGCTCCCTATCTTGGAACAGTTAATAAGTAACAAAAAAATAATAAATAATAATTAATCAAGGGCAGTGCTCCATATTGGAAACATGACCTTTGACAAGGGTAAGATTGGTGAAGGGGTGTGACTGCCCCCCCTTAAGTAGGGGATATATAAGAGAGGGAAAATCATTTGAAGAAGGCATCAAGAAGGATGAATTAAGCAGATGAAGGAGATCAGAAATAAATAAACATCTGCATTCAGAAAGACAGCAGCCATTAAATATAATAAGTGATTGGTATGCATCATGATGGAGTATAATGTTTTATATATATAATCTCTTATATATCTTTAACTTAGTTACTAATGCCAATTTCTAATCTATTTAAGACTCTTATAATTATTGATTTAATCTCTTAGTTTCCCTGTAAGCAATCAGGCATGGATTTGTAAGGGAAGACGATTAGGAGAGGCAGCAGACCGGTTCCACAATGCAACTAGACCACCCCATGATGGATGGTAACATGAGTTCTTGTCACTTGGGGCCAAGGGGTGATTGCCACGTTCTTGGGCTTAATTGTGATGAACAGTCTCTAGGTTCCACGATGCAAGTAAACCACCCATGTTGGATGGTAACGGGAGTTCCTACCACTTGGGGCCAAGGGGTGATTGCCACGCTCTTGGGCTTAATCGTGAGGAACAGTCTCCAGGCACCCTCTCGTACGTTCCTTTCCAATCCTTTCTATGATTGGTTATTGGAAATGAATCTATAGATTAGACCCAATTAGGCAATGTTATTTATATTAATTGTTCATTTACTCTTTAAGTTCAATAACTTTTGTATGATTTAATTTTAGAATACTATTTGTAAAACAAATTATATTGTTGGAATTGTTACTTTTGGGCAAAATCAGGCATAACCAAACTAGGGGACATTACAATAAAATGGTTAGTACAATAAATAAATAGAGTATTTGTCACCTATGGCTATGTTGTGTCTTTTTGTTGTTTGTTTTGACTGATTATCAGTTAGGATAGAGCTGGTATAAATAACTGCAGAAAAAAATTGCATTTGGTGTGCCACATAGAGCATAGAGTTGCCCAAGCTTGAAAAGAAGCCTGTCATACAAATTAGATTTGCTAGCTTCTTTACCTTGTGCAAGCATAGTGTAGGCCTATGCAAAGTTTGGATTCGATGGGTAGAGAATTTCCTAGTTAGAGAAATTGTGGCCATGCAAGTCCAGTATTTTGACAAGTTAATGAACTAGCAGTTCATTGAGGCAATTTCCTGTTTAATCGTCCTTCCCCTTCTTGTTCTTGACCTGACCACTAGATGGAACTAGTATTAAGACATCGTCCACTTAATGTGGTTTACACTCTCCAATGTGCTTTGTATGTGCAAAAACTGAAGTGGCTTATGATTGGAATAAATGATAGTCTCCTTACCTAGAATATAATGCTGCCATTGCTTGATAGCTTGAACAATGGCATACAATTCCTTCTCATAGGTGGAGTAGCTTGAACTGTGACATGAAAAGTCTCTAAGTGATATGCAACCAGGTGCCCATGCTGTGTGAGTACTGAGCTGAGTGCATAATTAGATGCATTAGTGTGAATCTCAAAGGGTTTAGCAATGTTAGAAATTGCCAAGATAGGTGTCCAAGAGAGATGTTGCTTGAGCTCCTTGAAGGAATGTTGTTGCATAGGGCTCCACAAGCATGCCACTTTGGCACATAATTTGATTGAGCGACCATCTGCTCATGGATAGTACTTGAGATCGATGATCTGCTCATGAATCAACTCTCGAATGTAGTGCATATGGATCTCAATGTGTTTGGTTCGCTGATGATGGACCAGATTGCGAGAGATCTATATCGCACTCTGGTTGTCACAAAAGATGACTGTGGGCTTTCGGAAGGGAATGCCAAATTCAATGAGAATGTTCCGAAGCCAAATGGCCTCAGTAGTAGCATTAAATGCTCCTCGATACCCAGCCTCAGTAGATGAAAGAGCAATAGTAGACTGCTTCTTGCTCGACCAACAAATTGGACTAGAACCAAGGGAGAAGCAATACCTTGAAGTAGACTTGCAATCTTGAGAATCGCTTGCCCAATTTGAATTTGTGTCTGACCAAGTTAAAACCCACGCTCGCTGCATAGTGAATCCCATAATTGTGAGTACCTTGAATGTAGTGGAGAACCCGCTTAGCTGCTTTCCAATGCAACTCATGTGGCTCTTGCATGAATTGAGAGACCATGCCTACAACATATGAAATGTCAAGTCTTGTGCGAGTCAAATATATGAGAATACCAACAAGTTGACGGTACAGAGTGCCATCCACCAAAAGTGAACACTTAGCCTCAAGTTTGATCCCTGAGAGAAATGGAGTCGGTGCAGGCTTACAATCAACCATGCAAAACCTGTGGAGCTTATTAAGTTTATACTTAGATTGTGCAAGAGAGATAGATGAAGAAGACCAAGTGATCTCAAGCTGTAGCGAGGAAGAGATATGGAGTCTCCTGAAATTGTGATCTTGTTTTTCAATGATCCAAAGAATCCCCTACCCAATCCCTTGTTGACTATAATGTCTGACAAGCCCAAAGAGGCCTTGCGGTTGGAGAAGGTGGAGAATCTGGAGGAGAATCATCAACCTCTGAAAGAGGGCTATATGAACCCTCATTATCATTGTCATCATCTAAAGTGGAGGAAGACTCCTCATCAAGATTGGAGGGATTATGATCCTCTAAAGAACTATCATCATGATGTAAGGTCTCCAATTTGATAGTGGATGGAGAGGTGGTAAGAGAAGAATTGGAAGGTCTCTCCTCAAAGTGAACACTCCTCTCAATGAACAGCTCATGAGTGGTAGGATGTAGACACCTATAGCCTTTGACATCATCTGGGTATCCAACAAATATGCAAGGCGTGCTTTGCGGATCCACAACCTTGTGTTTCTCTACTGGAATGTGGGCCCATGCATAAGAGCCAAACACTCGAAAGTGCTTAATTGAAGGTTTTCGACCATGACAAGCTTGAAAAAGAGTTACCCCCTTCACGACTTTGTGAGGAACTCAGTTATAGATATAACTCACATAGTTAATGGCTTCTGCCCATAAAGGTGGTGCCAATGACTTGGAGTGAATCATACAATTGGCCATCTCTTTCAAGGACTGATTTTTGTGTTTTGCAACTCCATTCTGCTGAGGACTACAGGGAACTGTATGTTGCAAATCAATGCCTTCTGAAGCACAATGTTGCTCAAACTTGTGGTTTATGTATTATCCCCCATTATCTATACACAAAACTTTGATGGATTTCTTAGTTTATTTCTTTGCAAATGCTTTGAATTCCAAGAATGAATCAAAGACTTTAGACTTTTGTTTTAGAAAGTACATGAAAGTGTACCTAGAAAAATCATCAACAAAGGTCAAAACATATTGAGCTCTATCGAAAGATGGCTGTGGAAATGGACCAGCCAAATTACTATGTACCAACTCCAAAAGTTGTGAGGCTCTCCAAGCTTCACCTTTGTCAAATTTCTCTTCTGGATGCTTGCTAAGAATGCTTCCTTGACAAACACCATAAAAAAATCGAACTGTAGGCAATCTTGTATCCATGTCTTGTTGATTGAGTTGCTGCAAGTAGCAGTAGTTCAAGTGGCCAAACCGTTGATGCCACAAATTTCTCACTTCATTAGAATGAGTGAGTAGAACAAACGAAGGTGGATCAGGAACAAAGTGAGAACAAATAAAGCTGAGATTGACGATTTGCTCTCCCAACTGCAACTGTAGAATCATTGTGCAACTTACGAATTACTGTTGAATTAGGAGAAAACTCAACTCTCTTTCTTGAACCTATGTGAGTGATTTGATATATTGATAGGAGATTAGTTGATAATGAGGACACACAAAGAACATCCTGAAATGTGCCATCCCCCATATCAACAAACCCTCTCCCACACACCTCAATAGGAGTGTCATCACCCATCAAAATGAAAGGCATATTACACGCCTCCAAAGATGCAAGTTTGTCCTCAAATGAAGCCATGTGGTGTGAGGCATCTAAATCAAGAACCCAAGTGGATGGTGGAGAAGCAACTGCTACAAGGGCCTTGTCCTTTCCTTTCCCCTTGCTGTTATCTTTTGCCTTGTAAGAGCCCTCATTTGAACTCTGTTTTATTGATTTAGGAATGCTGAGATTATTCTTTTCAAGAATACGTGTCTTAAGTGATCAACTTGTTTCTTCAAACATTTATGCTCATCATGACCGGGTCTTTTACAATAGGCACATTTAACCTTCTCTTTCTTAGACTTGTCATTTGAAAATGAGGTATCATTGGCTGCTTTTGGGGCAGCTAATTTCTGATCCTTTTTCTCTTTGCTATTCTTTTGTTTCTTATATTTTTTGTTACTACTTTGTACTTGTTCTTTTGTGCCTTGGTTGGCAGCCAAGGCATGTGACTTAGAGGAGTTTAGAGTTCCCATTTGGATTAGCTTATCTTGGTCCCATGTAGAAGTAGTAAAATCATCCAAAGATGGCATGGTGAATTTAGACCCAAATGCATCTTTAGTAGCATAGAAGGTAGAAACAAGCATTGAATATTCAGAACTTACTGATTTCAATTTTGTGAAGAAATCCTAAATTGTGTTGAAGTTGCTTAGACTTAGACTGATGAGTTCATTTTTTAACATATGACCCCTCATAGAATCTCGATTTCCAAATAGAGTTCTAATTTAGTCCATATTTCATTTGGTGTATTCAAAGATTCAATATGAAAGAGCAAATCGGGAGAAACAAACAAACTCAAAGCTCCATATGCTTTATCACATCTATTGAACCACTTAGACTTTTCTTCATCTTTAGCTGGTTCAGATTCTAGTCCCATTGTTATCCTATGCAAATGAGGACTTCTTAAGTGGATTGTCATGCGAGATTTCCACTCAAAATAGTTGTAAGTAGTTAGAAAAAGAACTATTGTTTGAGCCATGATGCAGATATGCAAAGAAGTGCTGAAAGAAAGAGAACACAACAATGCTAATACACCCCCACCCTTTTCATTTGTACAACCTCTCGCCCCCCCTCCCCAAAGACAAGGTCGACATTTTATAGTTTAGAACGTTTACACATTTTTTCCAAGTTTCAATGCTCACTAGGTCCACAATGGCCAAAATTACAAGTTCTGATACAAAGTGAATCCGATACAAAATCTGGAAAAATTAGCCCTGCAGCTGTGTAGTGCTCTTCAATGCCTTTCCAACGCTTATTTGTTTCCGAAAAATGGAGCTTTGGGCTGAAAGTTATGGTTTGTTGAAGAACAATGCAACAAACAGCTTCAACCTGCAATATCTGGTAAAAAATGACAAAATTTCTTTTCAATACCTCTATGGATGGAAAGTGTTCGTCTCCAGCTTTCCGACAATATCACGTTTGCAAAAAATGGACATCATGGCAAAAAGTTATGCAAGTTTTAAAAAAAGACCCAATTTGGCCTATATGAGGGCCCTGGTGGCCCTTAGGCAGTGCAAGAGCAGAGTTGATGTTGTCAGCAAAGCTGAGGTCACAGTTAACTATGTAACGATTGCAGTTAAATGGTTAATTGCTAGGTTTTTTGACGGTTACTTAATTGCCTGCTAGCGGTTTGAGGGATTGGGTCGGCCTTAAGGCCGCGGGCACTTACTATAATATTATGTTTTTTTGGAAATTTTTTGACGACAGGCCTGTAGTGATTGGGGGGCCATACAGCCTCCTAGGCAATTTTTTTTGCCTCGATGGCTCCCTACATCAAATGTGGCCAATTTTTATGTCAAAATTCATCTCCTCAGCATCCTAAAAGCAATGGCAAGGTCTGTTTGGGCCGGAAATGCTCCAATAAAAAGCTCTTTGCCAAATTTAAGCTTCAAACCCCAATTTGCAACTATGTCAAACTATCTTTGAATTGGATGAAATGAAAGCCAATCTTGACTTTCTCGAGCCTCCAATGTGCATTTGAACAATCAAAAATACCACCAATATAACTTAAATTGCTGCAATCACCCATATCTTACACATATGCAAAATAAAGAGGTCATCAGATCTTCATAAACCCTTTCTGATTCTCCAAATAGTTTAAAACGTAAGAAAAGAGCATACAGGATTTTACAAGATCTTATATGAAAAACTCATTCTCTCAATTAGGAATCTACAAACTCAGAATTCTCAAAACAAAAGCTTTGATACCATGTTAGAAATTTGAAATAGATTGGTAACCCAAAAAACTTTATAAGAGAAATTCCAAGCCACATAAACGAGGAAAATGTGAACAATGCAATCTAGTGACTTCGAGAGATGCAATGTCAGAATGACAGTAATGCATTAAGAGCTTCTAAGATGCCAAATACAAGCTAGGTAGTGAGTTTATCTAAAACTAAGGAGAGGATGGACATGACAATCCGACCAATAAGAAATGACCACCAATAACCACCAATATTAAATAAAGTGATGAAAATAATAAATGCTCCACCCTTTAGGATGAGAACACCTCATCACCTTATCTCCTAGTTATTAAATAATAAACTCACTTTATTATCCTAAACAACTTAATAAAAGTGTAGAAAAAACTTATGACTTCGGGAAAATAAATTAATCCACTAGAAAAATAAAAACCTACACTAACACTTGTGATGGCCCATAGTATCTCACTGCCATTTTAGTAGATCTACCCTAAGTAGTAAATAGCTTTTATAGAGCTGATGGTTAACCTTATTTGGGTTATATGATATTATAAAAGGTGTTGTAGTGGATCCCAGAAAAGTTAAGACATTCAAAATCGGGTGTTAACAAAATTACCTTATACCAAATAGTGAGCCTCCCTTTGTTCTCCCTGCTTTTCCATCATTGAAAAGATTTATAAATTGTTTCCCAGCAATTGTGAGATATTATATGTTGGTTTGGTATGTTCTGAAATGCACTCTCTTTATTTTTGAGAGAACTCGGTTGGATTGGTGTGACCTCCAAGGAAGACAGGCATTCTGGAAAAGCAAGGAACCTAGTGTTTGGGCAAGCCTCAATTGTTATGTTGCATTGGTTGCTTGTAACTGAAGTAATTGTACCTAAATATATTTTCTAGCAAGCTCAAAAATATCATGTGCTTTTTTTGGAACGTTGATGATATGGCTGGACCATCTACATACCTCAGTTATGTTTGGATTTCCGTTTCTTCGAAAATCAGAGGTTCATTTTAGGGAACTATTTGTTTGGTCCAGCAACTGACAATATTTAGTGTTATGCATTCTAACTACCTTAGAAAGCTTTTCAATTATGGGTATTTCTTATTGGTTTTAATCTTATTCTATCTCCTGTAGAAAGTTTTATTCCATTTCACTTTTGTCCAGTAGAATAACAGAGTTTGTCCCATTATGGGTGCTTTAGACTTGGTCACAGTGAGATCCATGGTCTTGATGGCCTGTATATTCATTTCTGGCTTTATTTGGGTGGCTTTTTGTGACTGTTTTATGTAAATCTCCTTGTATTTTGTTTCCATCATTTGCAAGTCTTTATTAATGTAATTTTCCATGTCACAAATACTGATTATGATCCACCAGACAGAGTTCTTAGTTAATGAACCTCTTGATTGCCTCTGTGATGCCCATACACAATCTATGTGGATGTCTTGTCACGGGTTATTGTTTTTAAGAGTCCAAAGATAGGCTTGGTGCCTCATTCTAAAAGCCATAGCTGCTTTTGTTTGTGCTGAGGTGTGAGTAGCTGTGTGAGGGAAGAGCAGACAAACTGGATCAAGTAGTTTATACAGATGTTTTCTCCTTAAGGCAAAGCAGATCTACACTCTCATCTATATCACTTTTGCAATAATGTTCAAATTAAGGTTTTACATTTGAACTGAAATTGTATGTGAAATGGCTGTGATGGAGGTGGGAATAGGTGTGTGATGGGAGAGAAGAAAATCGGGAATAAAAAAGTTTAGAAGGATGTTTTCTTCTCAAATTATAAATGCAAATGAAATCTAGGTTCACTTTTGTGTTAATTTTGCAATTATTTTGATAGTCAACATTTAGCATTGACCTGGATTTTTTTTGTCAAAGGGCTATGGTTTAACGAGTGCAGATACTTGGCTAACAAAGAGCTTACCAGTGTTCCATTCTTCGTCTTGCTCTGTTGTGTGTGTGAGATTGGAATACCCTCTAGGGTTGAGGATACCTTTATAAAGCAGACTTTAAATTTCGCTTTTTGTTTATTATCTGTTTAGATTTCCGTTCAAATACATGACTACCATTTGAATCTACCTACTGATATTTTGAATGTAACAAAAGAGATAAACAAGGCTGATTGTTAGCTCATTTAACATGATATGGTAGTTAAATGAGAGAGATCCAAGTCATGCTGTGATGCTGTGAGGCGTGTCTACTCTCAACCAGCTTCCTTATCCTGTGTGCAAGTGGCAGAATTACATGTGTATGATATCTTGGATATTGAGTGATGTTTACAAAACACATCATGACATTCTAAATTTAATCTGAAGAACGAATAGTTGTGTGTTGTGTCTGACATCTGAAATATTTTGGCAGGGAGGTGATGTAGGTACCCAGTACAGATCTGGAATTTATTTTTACTCACCAGAACAGGAAACAACTGCACGTGAATCACTTGAAAGACAACAGAAGAAGTTGAACAGAAAAATTGTTACAGAAATTTTGCCTGCAAAGAAATTCTACAGGGCAGAGGAATATCATCAGCAATACCTTGCAAAGGGAGGACGATTTGGATTCAGACAATCAACAGCCAAAGGATGCAATGATCCGATTCGATGCTATGGTTGAAAAAGGATGGTGTCAGTCTCTTTCTTTACGCATGGTAAATTACATGAATATAAAGAAATAGCAGGTGTATATCTTCTGAGTTAGCCAGTCATTGATTGGAGGGGTATACCATACATAGTAAGGAGATATATAGTGTCTCACTCTCAGTATAAAGTTTAAGCTCTTTGTTTAATGTTGTCTGTTACTCGAGTATTTTCTGTTCTTAATATCAATAAATTGATTGCTTTATTGGGTATGATATTGTAACCTCGACTTTAGATAAATAGTTTGGCCTTATCTAAAAGGATAAGACATTCTATGGTGTTGTAGTTATCGTATGCAAGAAATAATGGAACTTTTTAAGCTCCATTGCTTTTCAACTTGTATGATGATATTTTGAATATGCATAAACATTTACTTTCATTGTTCATTTTGCTCAGGCCTTACCATGTATCGTAAGAAATGCCCTTTGCAATTCTTGCACTTGTAGAATAACTCTTGCAAAAAAATTCTACTTAATAGTAATACATATCTATAAAGTTTCTCGAGTACTAAAAGATGAAATTTATCCAGCATGTCTATCAAGACAATCATGAGCTGTTTAAGGTATCAAATCCTTTTGGGGGTGCTTCACATCAGAAAGTTGTTACTGTCTTCTTTTTAAGCCACAAATATAACACATAAACCCAGGACTGCCTGATTCTGCCTCCCTTTAAGTTTTTCATACAAGGGCATTCTAGATGGAATTTGTTCCTCAGTGTATTAGGGCCAGCAGGCAACCACTAATTAGAATATTATATGTTAAATAAATAAAATAAAGTCAACAATAGTTTGTTGTAGGCATGTGAGTTTGTCTGCAACACCGTTTATTTGTGATATTGTAAGCACATAGATTTGTTTAGTTTTTGTAGGTTTTTACCTTGATTGTAGGGGTTACAGTTTGATTCTTCGGCTTATATAATAAGCCACTATGCAATGTAATCTCTACGCTTTATGGCTTGTAATTAATCTTTTATGGTATCGGAATATTACTATTGAGGATCTTCAAGTGTCGGGTTGATTACTTTTGTGGCCTTTGTACTTCTGTCATGCTGCATGCTAAGTGCTGCTGCCATGCTTGTAAGCTAGAGGTGTGGCTATGAGAACAGAGTTGATTGGGTGAGTATGCTCAAATTTTCAACTGAAGCTGTGTGTTCGTCTTTGCTATATGTGGGCGAGTGTTTCACAACTCTTGTGGGTTTGTTGGTCCAATGTGAGGAGTGATAGGGGTCCTTGTTGGAAGAATGTGTGAGGCAGTGTGCATCAACAGAACAAAATAGCCACTCACTGCAAACTCCACTTTAAGTATTAACCAGAGGCCTCCCTAAAAGGTGTGTGTGAGAGCAGCAGAAAGAAGGCATAGCCATATGGCCTCCTGTCGGCCTGAACTCAGGATAGCAGCAGAGGTCTAAATTGCTTTTAATGCAAACTTATGAAGTCCATAGTTTTTGCTGTTATATATATTTAGGGCAATTTTAAAAAATAAAAAAGATTTTTTAATAATAAAATTTATTAAATATTTACCATTAGTCTACCTGGGAAAGTGTTAATTCCATACCATTTGAAAGGGAGATATTTTTGGGTGAAATTTTTCCAGTTTGTCCATATTTGGTAGCTGAAGCCACTGATGGTGAAAGTTTGGTCTAAAAAGGTACAATTTATAAAATTTGATTGTTTTCATGTTCTAGGAAGTTTGGTTTGGCGGTTACTATTGGTTGAGATTCAACATCTGCTGTTACTAGAGTCACAAAATCTGACCAGATGAAATTTTAATTTATAGAGTTGTAAGATCCTGTCTATTGGTGAGTAAAAAGGCCTTTTAATTGAGGAGAATCTGTTGCCATAGTTCAATTAGCCTTGTGGGGAATCTGTTGCCAGTCGAACCAAGCACATGGTAATAAAACAAATGTATAAGAAATTATAGAAAAAAATGTTCCATTAGAACTTAGAAACAAAAGTAAAGGTAAAGGTTTAAACAAATAATCCCCATAAAAGTAAAGGAATAAGTCAAAATTAAACCATGATTAAAGGTAAAAGATAAAAATCAACAAAGGAAAGGTAAAAGTGTGACAAAAGTCTACGTAGGAAACCTTAACCCAAAATACTTTAAATAAAAGCATAGAAGAATTAGGCAAGCATGTAAAAAATATAAATGATCTTAAAAGTGCATTTAAGTATCTTGTAGAAAGAGAATTAATACATTAAAATGTTGAAGGGAAAAGTTCTTGAGTTTTTTGTGTTGTTCTTTTTATTTTAATGTAGAGCACTTCAAATCTTCACGAGAAATATTGTGAATGGAAAATTAATCACAAAATTTAAATTAAGGTTAAAAATAAAGTGTAGGAGTAGTTTTTCTCTTGCATTATCAATTTAAGTGACTGATTAAATTATTTTGCAAAGACAATGATATTTGATAAATTTAATTATTTTCTAGTGGAGAAGATTTTAAATTGCAACTAGTTGGAATTTCAATTTTTGACTCAGTGGAGTATAGCCTATCAAAGAAAAAAATATTTTCAATATTAAGTGTAAAGGAGGGGATTCACTACCCTTAAGACAATGGGGTCTTAAGGAGCAAATAGCCCTCAATTATTTTAAAGATCAAAGTTCGGGTGATAGGATAAATAATAAAGAATTTCTATACAATCTAATCGAATTAACGTTAAGTTACAAATGACAAGAATATTGAAATCACTTAATTATAGGGTAAATGAAAGAACTAAATTATTTGGTATACAAAAATGGAAAGCATAGAAATTGAAGATGTTAGTGTGAATATTAAAGTCTTGTACCTAGTAATTTATTCCACTAGGTAATTAAGAAGCACATTCACATGTTAAGTTTACTTAGGATATAAGATTTCTTCTATATGTCTTACTTGGCTTTTCTAGAAGTCTTATCTTATCTATGCATCATTTCTTAGGTAGTTAGTTAGTTGTCATATGTGATAGGAGTAAGACACTTGTCATGATCTTATCTAATCCTATCTCACTCCTTGCCTATATAAGAAAGATTTCATGTGTACATTTGCATCAAGCAATCTTGGAAGCTTTTAATGCATTTTGTAATATTGACATTACATAATCTCTCGGAGATCTAGTGTGCATTCTTTATGCTTTTCGAGTTTATGTAGCTTTGATTTTCTCTTATAATTTTTTTTGGTTATTCAATCTATTTTAGATTTCTAACATAGTATAAGAGCTTTTGTTTTGAGAAATCTAAGTTCTTAGATTTTTGATTGAGAGATTAGTTTCTTGTAAAAATATTGTAAATTCTCGTATGCTCTTCTCTTGCATTCTTGAAAATTTTGGAGAATTTTTTACTATTCCAACTAGTCCAGACGGCTTGATAAAGTTAGATTTGGCTTTTGTTTCATCCAAATTGGAGATCATTTGACATAGTTGCAGGCAAGGGTTTGAAGAAAATTGTTTTTCATTGGAGCCATTTTATTTTTTGCTTCAGAATTCCAACTTCTACTCATTTGTAAGAAAAGTGATTTTTAGGTTTTGTAGCTAGGGTCAAAATCTCATCTAGGTAGCTTTTAGATTTTGCATATCTTGAGCAGATATGAGGAAAATTGTTGTCCAAAAAGTGTCACGCATCATTTTTCTACATGTTGAAGGTCAAAAGAAATTCATTTTCTCATCTTCTATTTGTTGGATCAAAAAACCATTTTTGGGTTTTGTTCTTCGCATAAAAATATTTTTGGGTTTATGTTATTGTCTACTCATTGTTAATAGATTTTTTAGAAATCAAATTAGAAGGAAACTATTTTTGCTAGAAAACTTGTTTCCTGTAGGCTAATTCAACTAGTTTTTCAAAAATTCATAACTTTTGCTTCAAGTGTTGGATTTCAACAAATAAGATATCGTCAAAAGCTGAAGATGAGCACTTTCGATCCATAGAGGTATTGAAAATATTTTTTTACCATTTTGTACCAGATATTTCAAGTTGAAGTTGCCTTGTGCTAATTTCTTCAATAGACCATAACTTTCACCCTGGTGCTCCAATTTTTGGAAACAAATAGGTGTTGGAAAGGTTTTGAAGAGCACTACACAGCCATAAGGCTAATTTTTCCAGATTTTGTTTCAAGTTCATTTTGTATCAAAATTTGTATATTTTGGCTATTTTGAGCCTATTGAGCATTATATCTTGGAAAAGGCTTTGTAAATGCACTAAATTATAAAGTGTCAACCTTATAATATTTATGGGGGTGATCTTTGATACTAGTGAAAAGGGTGGGGGTGTTCTTAGCATTCTTGTGTTCACTTTCTTTCCGCATTTCCTTTTGTATTTCTTCATCATGGCATCAACAATAATTCATATTCTAACTGCATACAACTATTTTGAGTGGAAATCACAAATAGAAATTCACTTAAGAAGACTTGGTTTGCATAGAGTAGTAATGGGACTGGAAATTGAACCAACTGAAGATGAAAAAAAGTCTGAGTGATTTAACAAATGCGATAGAGCATATGGAGAATTGTGTGTCTGAATCTCCTGATTTACTCTTTCATATTGAATCTTTGAATACTCCAAATAAAATATGGAAAAAGCTAAAATCTATTTTTGGCTCACAAGATTCTATGAGGGGTCACATGTTGGAGAATGAACTAATCAGTTAATATCTAGGCAACTTCAACACAATTCAAGATTTTTTTACCAAAATAAAATCACTAAGACTACAACTACAACAATGTGGAATTGATAAGAACAATGAACAATTGATTTTAAGTATTCTCTCAAAGCTAAGTTTTGAATATTCAATATTTGTTTCTTCCTCCTATGCTACTAAGGATGCACTTGGATCTCAATTCAAGATGTCATCTCTAGATGATTTTTCTACTCTCACACTAGAGCAAGATAAGCTAATTTAGATGGGCACTCTTAAGTCTTCTAAGTCTCATGCCTTGGCTACCAACCTTGGCACAAATGAACAAAGAGGACAAAGTAGTAATTGTTGGATGTTGTTGATATGTGGTTGTCATTGATGTCAACACTATTAGCATTTGGTGTATTAAAGGTTGTATATGTCAAGGATATTGAGAAAATTGTAAAAGAAAGTGTTTCAGGTTCTCAGTGGAACTATGTAGGTATGAAGGCGTTTTGTTCTGTACGTTGAATATCAGTTGTTGTGGACTAAAGGGTTTATTCTTGAGAGTATCTAGATCATCCACCAGAAGTTTCAGAGGTCTGCGTATAGATTTGATCATGTTGTGTTCTGACAATATTTTTGTGGTCTCTGTTAGCGTTCCTAAGTGAAGATTGTGTAATTTTGGTAATTCTAGTTGCTTCAGATGTTTCGTTGTTGTTTCTTGGTGCTCTTGGATGTCTCTAGATCTTGCTCTATCTTTGCGGTACATCCACATTGATTGGTGTGCTCGTGGTCGAAAATCTGTCTTGCGCACGTTCGAGTTTTCATGTTCTTGGCCAACATGATGGTGGTAATGTGTTGTGGATCCTTGAAAAGTAAAATTTGAATATTTGGCACGCTTGTGAATATTGTTTTGGTCGACGGTGTTTTGATCCACATTGAAAATTTAATTGTAAATTTGGGCCGACATTGCAAATATGCTTTATTTTTCTGGCCGACTAGGTTGTTGATGAAATCTCATGTAGTAGATATATAAGAACGACTACTTCATCGGTGCAAAGTGTGCTTCGCGTGTTGGATGTCCTCCTATGTGTTATGTGCGAATATCATTCGATTGCAGAGCAAAGTGTGAAGAAAATCAAGTGAAGTGTGAAAAAGTTTGAGTGAAAACTGAAGGAGTTTTTTGTGCTTAATTAGAACCGTAATAGGCTTGTGCAAAAGCTATTTTCTCAGTTCGTACCCTCCAGATTTTAATCCTATTATGTATTGTTGGGCAGTGAGCCCCTTCTATAATTGAGCAATGAGCTCTAGGCAGTGTGCCTGAATGCATGTGCATTCCCCTTTATTGTTTTCATTATACTTTTAATAGGGTATAATATTGTGGACTAACATCCACCATGGTTTTTCCCCTAACAGGATTTCCACGTAAAAAATCCCGGTGTTCTCTATCTCTCTAATGTGTTAATTGTTTATGATTAATTGCTTATTCATCATATCTAAGATTAAGTTAAGTAAAGTTTGAAAAGTTTATTATTTTGTGACAATTGATTCACCCCCCCTTTCAATTGTCTATCCTTGTTTTGCCAACAATTGGTATAAGAGCAGGTTCCTCTAAAGAAGTCTAAAAGCTTGAGGTGATCTGAGATCGCAACATTCAAGAAGGACAGTCCGAGATTTGATGGAACTAACTAGTCACTGTGGAAAGTCAAGATGCAATGTCACCTAAGGTGTATTGGTGAAGCCTTATGGAAGATTACAAAAGATCCATATGTTATTCCTCAGAATGGTCCCTCCACTACTGATGAGATCAAAGATGCTGAAAATAATATTAGGGCTATTGAAGCTTTGGTGAGTGCTCTGACAGATTCAGAGATGGCAAATGTGGTAGAACTGCAGACAACTCATGAGATTTGGACGAAGCTGAAAAATTTGTATGAAGGAGATGCACAGGTGAAGATGGCTAAGTTACAGAGTTTGAAAGGAAAGTATGAGAATTTGAAGATGGGTGAAGATGAAAATATCACCTCTTTTATGCAAAGAGTAAATAAAATAGTGATGGGTATTACATGTATCGGTGGTTCTCTAGATGCAGATGAAATTGTGGCTAAGATACTTAGATCCTTGCCTCCCTCCTACAAAGTGAAGGCTCACGCTATTGAAGAGCTCAAATTAGTAGCAAAGATGTTAAGAGACATGATGATTGGTAAGCTTGTTGCTTTTGAATTAAGTGAATTTGGTGAATCTATTCTGAAGAATGAATCAACATTTAAAGCTACTATATCTGGAAGTAACATACAAAGATATGGTCCGAGAGAATGTTCCAGAAAGATATCCAAGTATGATGAAGAACTGAAACAACTTGAAGATAAAGAAAGAGAAGTAGAAGAATTGGAGGCACTGATTGTAAATAAAGAAGGCAGGGGAAAAGGTAAGTATGAAGGAGTGTTGCCTATTAAATTTTTTTCTTGTAGTAAAATAGGTCATTTTGCATCAAGATGTCCTGAAAGAGTTCCTAGATCTAAGCCTAACAAGTCTAGATTCCAAAAGAAATGTTACTTTGTTGAAGAAGGAGTGATTGATGATGAGTCTGATAAAGATAATGGAAATGAAGATGAATGGGTTTTCATTGCTACCGTTGAAAATAGTCATGTGGCTATAGAATCTGCTAAAGATGAGAAAGCTCTTGCAGCCTGAGTTGAAGAAAAGGATGATTGGGTTATTGACAGTGGATGCTCACATCATATGACTGGTGATAAAACAAATTTGTAAGCCTAGAGAAGTATGATGGTGGTGTTGTAAGATTTGGAGACAACAATGCTGGTGTGATTCATGGTAGAGGTTTTATTTGTCTTGGTGGTAAGGATAACACTGATGATGTTCTTTATGTTGAAGGCCTGAAGCACAATCTTTTGAGTGTTGGACAGATGGTGGAAAAAGGCTATGATCTATAATTCAAAGATGGAAGATGCAAGATACATGGAAGTTTTGGCAATATGATTGCTACTGGTAGAAAGGAAAAAGTAATATTTTTTACCTAAATACTGCTAGTAGGATTTGTTTAATTGCTCAGGTAGATGAAAGTTGGTTGTGGCATGGGAGGTTGTGTCATGTAAATTTTGATAACATTGTCAAGGTAAGTTCCACTCAAGCAGTAAGAGATCTACCTAAGTTAGTGAAGCCTATTAACACAATTTGTAAGGAGTGTTAGATGGGTAAACAGACTAGAGTCTCCTTCGGGAGCAAACAGTTTCATTCAAATGATTTGTTGGAGCTACTACATACTGACCTCTGTGGTCCCTCCAGAGTGAGAAGTATTCATGGAGAAAGGTACTTTATGTTGATTATTGATGATTACTCTAGAATGATATGGGTTTCCTTCTTAAGAGAAAAATGTGAAGCACTGGAAAAGTTCAAAAGTTTCAAGGCTATGGTAGAGAATGAGAAAGGTCTGAAAATCAAGTGTCTGAGATCCAAAAGAGGTGGTGAGTTCACCTCCAGGGAGAGTTTAACTCTTTTTGTAAAGAAAATGGAATCAAAAGACAGTTATCTGCTCCCCAAACCCCTCAACAGAATGGAGTTGTAGAAAGAAAGAATCGAACAATTTTGGATGCTGCTAGAACAATGATGATAGAAGGAAATGTGCCCCAAATCTATTGGAGTGAAGCTATAAGCACTGTTGCGTACATTTTAAACCGGGTAAATGTTAATGGTAATTCTGGTAAGACCCCTTTTGAGCTATGATTTGGTTATAAGCCTATTGTTAAATATTTCAAGATCTTTGGAAGAAAATGTTATATCAAGAGAGATGATGATATAGGCAAGTTTGATGCAAGAAGCGATGAAGGAATCTTTTTAGGTTACTCTACTAAAAGCAAGGCCTACCAATGCTATAACAGAAGATTGAGAAAGATGGTTGAGAGTGTAAATGTAAGAGTTGATGAGGATTCTGCCAAATCATCCAGATATTGTGGATATGATTCAGATGAAGACAATACAAACAAAGGGAAGAATGTTGAAACACAAATCAACTTCAAATTATTCCATATGTTCCGGTAAAGCAACCTCAATTCATTCTAGTGAATCAAGTAAGTTAAGAAGCACAGACAAATGCAAGTGCAGAAGGAAGATCAAAAGAACCAAAAGTTCGTGAAAGTCCCAAAACTCCAAGGTATGTAAAGCTAAATCATTTTGAAAGCCAAATTATAGGAGATAAGAATAAAGGAGTGCAAACTATAAGAAAGATTGCAGAAGAGTACTGCCTGATTTCCAAGATTGAACCTAAAAATGTCACTGAAGCCTACCAAGATGAACACTGGATGGAAGCTATGAAGGAAGAGCTGACACAAATTGAAAAGAATGACACATGTATACTGGTTCCCAGACCTAAAGACAAAAATGTGATTGGTACTAAATGGGTGTTTCGGAACAAGCTGAATGAACAAGGTGAAGTGGTCAGAAATAAAGCAAGACTGATATGTAAAGGGTATTCTCAGATGGAAGGTGTTGATTTTGAAGAAACTTTTTCCCCTGTTGCCAGAATTGAAGTTGTTAGATTATTTCTTGCTTATGTTGCATACAAGAACTATAAAGTCTATCAGATGGATGTGAAGTCAACATTTCTAAATGGAGAACTAGAAGAAGAAGTATACATTGAACAACCAGATGGATTTGAGCTAACTGACAAGGAAGATATGGTTTTTCACTTGAAGAAAGCTCTATATGGACTTAAGCAAGCCTCCAGAGCCTGGTATGCTAGATTGGACAAATACTTACTGAAGCTTGGATTCACTAAAGGTACTGCTGATAGCAACTTATATTTCAAATTGGATCATGATAAAGAGTTAATTATAGAAGTTTTTGTTGATGACATCATTTTTGGAGGAGATGACAATCTATGTATGAAGTTTGCTGATGAGATGAAGGGTGAATTCTAGATGAGTATGATTGGAGAGATGAAGTTCTTTCTAGGATTGCAAGTTACCCAATTAGACAAGGGAATTTTCATATCTTAGTCTAAATATGTGAGAGAGCTACTAAAGAAATCTGAGATGGAAGAATCAAACACTATTGGTACTCCCATGGTGACCAAATGCAAGCTAACACAAAATGATGGTTCTCCTAAGGCGAATCAAACTAGATACAGGTCAATGATTAGTGGATTGCTCTATTTAACCCAAACTAGACCAGATATTATGAATGTTGTATGTATGGTTGCTAGATTTCAAGCTAATCCAAAAGAATCACATGTGACTGTTGTTAAGAGAATCTTCAGATATCTAAAAGGAACAATTGACTTTGTACTTTGGTATCCAAAGGATGATTATCTCACTTTGATTGCATATATTGATGTTGATTGGGCTGGAGATGTTGATGACATGAAAAGTACTAGTGGTGGTGCTTTCTTCCTAGGGAAGAAGCTGGTGTCCTAGTTAAGCAAAAAGAAGAATTCCATTTCCCTATCTATTGTTGAAGCATAATATATTGTTGTTGCAAATAATTGTACTCAAGTGATATGGATGAAACAGATGCTAAAAGATATCAGGGTAGTATATGAAGAACCTGTTGCCATATACTGTGACAATTCAAGTGCAATAAATATTTTGAGGAATCTGGTACTACACTCTAAGACAAAACACATCAATCAAGTTTCACTTATTGAGGGAGAAAGTGAATGAGAAAGAAGTCAGATTGGAGTATGTGCCTACCAAAGAATAGATTCCAGACATCTTTACTAAACTGTTGCTGAAGGATACTTTTGAGTATCTCAAAGGAATGCTAGGGCTAATTACCCCTCCTAATAAGAACTAAGAGATGCATTTACTTGCATCAATCCATGAGCTACATTGCTATATTATGATTCAGATTGATGTTTTTGTGGCTGCTACTCAAGGGGAGTAGTCAAATGTTCAGATATGTGGTTTAGAGCGTGTATATGGGAAGGTCATGGTTACCTTTTCCATTGATGTCCAAGGGAGAGAAGTGCAATGTGAAAAAACCTTTTAAGGGGAGGAGCAATTGAGAAGAGTCAAAACCAAAGGGAAAACAAGTGTGTTGGGTTGATGGTATTTTTCACATCATGTGTTGCCATCAATGCCAAAGGGGGAGATTGTTGGATGTTGTGGATGTGTTGCTGATATGTGGTTGTCATTGATATCAACACTATTATAATTTGGTGTATTAAAGGTTGTATATGTCGAGGATATTGAGAAAATTGTAAAGGAAAATGTTTCAGGTTCCCAGTGGAACTATGTAGGTATGAAGGCGTCTTGTTTTGTACGTTGAATATCAGTTGTTGCGGACTAAAGGGTTTATTCTTGAGAGTATCTAGATCATCCACCAGAAGTTTCAGAGGTCTGCATATGGATTTGATCATGTTGTGGTTTGACAATATTTTTGTGATCTCTGTCAGCGTTTCTGAGTGAAGATTGTATAATTCTGGTAATTCTATTTGTTGTGGATGTTTCTCTATTGCTTCTTAGTGTTGTTGGATGTCTCTAGATTGTGCTCTATCTTTGTGGTATGTCCACATTGATCAGTGTGCTCATGGTCAAAAATCTTTCTTGCGCACATTCGGGTTTTCATGTTCTTGGCCGACATGATGGTGGTAATGTGTTGTGGATCCTTGAAAAGTAAAATTTGAATATTTTGCGTGCTCGTGAATATTGTTTTGGGTTGCATCATTGTTTTGGCCGATGGTGTTTTGATCCACATTGAAAATTTAATTGTAAATTTGGGCCAACATTGCAAATATGCTTTATTTTTTTGGTCGACTAAGTTATTGATGAAATCTCATGTAGCGGATATATAAGAGTGACTGCTTCATTGGTGCAAAGTGTGATTCGCATGTTGGATGTGCTCCTATGTGTGTATGTGTGAATATCATTTGATTGCAGAGCAGAGTCTGAAGAAGACCAAGCGAAGTGTGAAGTAGTTTGAGTGAAAAGTGAAAGAGTTTTCCATGCCTAATTGGGACTATAATCAAGCTTGTGCAGAAGCTATTTTCTCAGTTCATACCCTCCGTATTTTAATCCTATTCTATATTGTTGGGCAGTGAGCCCCTTCTGTAATTAAGTAGTGAGCTCTAGGAAGTGTGCCTGAATGCATGTACATTCCCCTTTATTGTTTTCATTATACTTTTAACATGGTATAATATTGTGGACTAACATCCACAGTGGTTTTTCCACAAACAGAGTTTCCACGTAAAAAAAATTGGTGTTCTTTGTCTCTCTAATGTGTTAATTGTTTATGATTAATTGCTTATTCATTAGATCTGAGATTAAGTTAAGTTTGAAAAGTTTATTATTTTGTGACAATTGATTCACCCCCCCCCCACTCTTAGTTGTTTTTCCTTGTTTTTCCAACAGTAATAAGGATAAGAAACAAAAGAATAGCAAAGGGAAGAAGAATAAAAATCAACTACTCCAAAATCAATTAATGAGACCTTATCAACAAAAGGTGACAAGCCTAAGAAAGAGAGGGTCAAATGTGCTTATTGTAAGAAACCCGATCAAGATGAGCACAAATGTTTGAAGAAACAAGTTGGTCATTTAACACATATTCTTGAGAAGAATAATCTTAGTGTTCCTAATTCCATCAATCAGAGTTCAGAAGGGGATTCTCACAAGGTTAAAGACAATAGCAAGGGGAAAGGAAAAGGCAAGGCCCTTGTAGTAGTTGTTTCTCCACCATCCACATGGGTTCTTGATTCAGGTACTTCACACCACATGGATTCAACTAAAGATGAAATTGAATCTATGGAGCCATGTTCTATGCCTTCCATTTTCATGGGTGATAACACTCCACTTGAGGTGTGTGGTAGAAGGTCTGCTGATATGGGGGATGACACATTCCAGGATGTTCTTTGTGTGCCCTAATTATCAACTTATATCCTATCTATCTATTAAAATCACTCACACAAGTATAGGAAAGAGAGTTGAGTTTACTCCTGATTTAGTGGTAATTCGTGAGATGCAAAATGATTCTACAATTGTAGTTGGGAGATCAGATCATTGATCATGGCTTTATTTTTTCTCTCCCTTTGTTCCTGATCCTCCTTCAACTATTCTACTCACTCATTCAAATGATGTGAGTAACTTGTGGCATCAACGGTTTGTCCACTTGAACTACCGCTACTTGTAGTATCTCAACAAACAGGACATGGTTACAGGATTTCCTACTGTTCACTTTTCTAAAGGAGTTTGTCATGGTTGCATTCTTGGCAAGCATCCTGAAGAGAAGTTTTGCAAAGGTAAAGCTTGGAGAGCCTCACATCTTTTGGAGTTGCTACATAGTGATTTGACAGGGCCATTTCCACAACCATCTTTCAGTAGAGCCCAATATGTTTTTGAATTCATTGATGATTTCTCCAGGTAAACCATTGTGTACTTTCTCAAAAAAAATTCTGAAGTCTTTGATTCATTCTTGGAGTATAAGGCTTTTGCAGAGAAACAAACTAGAAAATCTATCAAATTTTTGCGTACAGATAATGGAGGGAATATTTCAACCACAGGTTTGTGCAATATTGTGCTTAAGAGGGCATTGATTTGCAACATATAGTCCTCAACAGAATGGAGTTGCAGAATAGAAGAATCGGTCCCTAAAAGAGATGGCTAATTGTATGATTCACTCCAAGTCTTCGGCACCACCTTTTTGGGAAAAAGCCATTAACTATACGTGTTATATCTAGAACCGCGTTCCCCACAAAACTGTGAAGGGGGTAACTCCTTTTCAAGATTGGACTGGTCGGAAACCGTCAGTTAAGCACTTTTGAGTGTTTGGCTCTAATGCATGGACTCACATTCCAACAGAGAAATGCAAGGCTATGGATCTATAGAGCAAGCATTATAGATTTTTTGGTTACCCAAATGATGTCAAAGGATACAGGATTCATCCTACCACACATGATTTGTTCATTGAGAGGAGTGTTCAATTTGAGGAGAGTACTTCCAATCCTTCTCTCGACACCTCTCCTACCACCATCAGCTTAGAGTCCTTGTATCATAATGATAGTTCTTCAAAGGCTCATAATACTTCAAATCATGATGAGTAGTCTTCTTCCTCCACTTCAAATGATGATCTACTGATCATGAGGATGCACATAGTTCATCTTTAGAGGATGATGATTCTCCTCTAGATTCTCCTCCTTCTCCATCCATAGGGCCTCTTTGGGCTCGTCTTACTTTGCAGTCAGTAGATGATTAGGTAGGGGATCCATTAGATCACAAGAGAACAATATCATAGTTTCAGGATGCTCCACATGCCTTCCATGCTTCAACTTCCTATCCACAAACTTTTTGGGAAGCTTTTGGTGTCCACGAGTGGGATGTAGCCATGCAAGAAGAGTTCAGTTCCTTGGAGAGGAACCACACCTGGTATCTTGTCCCACTTCCTAAGGGAAGAAAACTTGTTTGATGCAAGTAGGTCTATCAAAAAAAATATACCACAAATGGGTCAGTTAATAAGAATAAGGCCTGCTTAGTTTCCAAAAGATTCTCCCAAATTCCAAGGATTGACTACTTTGAGACTTTTGCACCAATTGTGAAAATGAATTACATCTACCTTGTTCTTTCCATAGCTGCAACACATAGATAGGATGTTCATCGGATGGATGTGAAGAGTGATTTTCTTCACAGTGGTCTTTAGAGGAGATAAACATGGAGCAGCCATAGGGGTTCATTTAGGATTCTTCACTTGTGTGTCATCTTCAAAAGTCTCTCTATGGCCTCAAACAAGCCCCTCGGGCTTGGTACGCCAAAATGGACTCCTTCCTTTTGACAGTGAGGTTCACTCGATTCCATTTTGATTTTAATGTCTACATATTACAACAAGATGATACGCCTTCTTGGTTCTCTACGTTGATGACTTGTTGATCACAGGGAGTCACTCATCCACCATTCGGGCAGTAAAAACTACCCTTTATGATCATTTTTTGATGTCAGATTTGGGCTTGTTGCACTACTTCTTGGAGATTGAGATTACCTAGTCTTCCGTAGATATCACTCTTACACATTCTAAGTACACACTTGACATGCTCCATAGGTCTCACAAGGCTAATTGTAGGCCTACACTAACTCCATTTTTGTCAGGGGTCAAACTTGAGGTTGTCTTCTTCACCCTTGGTTGATGACACTTTGTATTGATAGCTTGTTGGTAGTCTCATCTATTTGACTCATGTGAGGCTTGACATTTCATATGTAGTAGGCATGGTCTCTCGATTCATGAAAGAGCCACATGAGTTGCACTGGAAAGTAGTTAAGCGAATTCTTCACTACATCAAGGGTACCACAATTATGGGATTCATTATGCAGTAGGCATGGATTTTGATTTGGTGGGATACACAAATTTAGATTGGGAAAGCGATTCTTAGTATCGCAAGTCTACTTTAGGATATGCTTCTCCCTTGGTTCCAATCTAGTTTGTTGGTTGAGCAAGAAGCAATCTACTATTTCTTTTCCCTCTATAGAGGCTAAGTATCGAGGATCAGTTAATGCTACTACTGAGGCCATCTGGCTTCAGAACATTCTCACTAAGTTTAGCATTCCCTTCCAGAAGCCCATAGTCATTCATTATGACAACCAGAGTGTGATTCATAACTCTCACAATCTGATCCATCATCATCGAACCAAGCACATCAAGATCCAAATGCACTACATTCAAGAGTTGATTCATAGTGAGATCATTGATCTCAAGTACTATCTGACATCAGAACAGACTACAAACATCTTCACCAAACCCTTCACTAAGAGAAAGTTTCTTCGTTTGTGGTCTTTGCTTGGGGTGCGGTTAGTGTCATCCATGGGGGGGGCTACTTAGTCCTTTTCTTTTTTTTCATCTCTCTTTTAGGGAGGAGTTTTGTCCCACTAAGTTTTCTCCTTTTCTCCGATTGTGAGAGATTTCCTTGCATGGCATTTGTACATGGGTACCTAAAATGGCCTAGTAGTCGGGACCCATCTTTGCATATTTACATTATTTGCATAATAATCTTCTCCCTAAGTTGAACTTAAGGGAGGGGTGTTAGTGTGAATATTAAATTCTTGTACCTAATAATTTATTCCACTAGGTAATTAGGGGACACATTCACATGTTAAGCTTACTTAGGATATAAGATTCCTCCTAGAATTTTTAGTTGGCTCTTCTAGAAGTCTTATCTTATCTATGCATCATTTCCTAGGTAGTTAGTTGTCACATGTGATAATATTAAGACACTTGTCATGATATTGTCTAATCATATCTCACTCCTTGCCTATATAAGCAAGGCTTCATGCATACATTTGCATCAAGCAATCTTGGAAGCTCGTAATGCATTCTGTCATATTGAAATTGCATAATCTCTCAGAGTTTTGGTTTGCATTCTTTATGCTTTTCCAGTTTATGTAGCTTTTATTTTCTCTTATAAAGTTCTTGGGTTATTCAATCTATTTCAGATTTCTAATAGAAGATTGTACCTTTAAAAGGAGTAGTTCTCAACCATGGATGCTAGTGTGTCACATGGATTTCAATTCCCTGTGCTATCATCTTTGATGAGATACACGATAAAAACCCAGAATCCCAAATACCCAACTTGCTAAATGTGTTCACCTACACACAAACAAGATGAGAAAAATGTTGGGGGTTGTTTAGGGTTTTTCCTCAATCAAACCCTTGTTTTGGTGTTTCCACCTCCATGGACAGCTAAATAGGATCGAGATAGATAAAAATGCATAAAGAAAATGTGTGATAGAAACAGACCCCACAAAGGAGGATAACTTCTATCACAAATATAATAAACGTGTGATAGAAACAAACCCCACAAGGAGGAGAACCCCTATCACAATATAAATAAATAAAGACAATATTGCATAGACAAGATCAATAGAATGATAAGCAAGCATTACCAACAGCCTTAGACCCCCCTCTTGGATTGATAGACGCGATAGATTTATGTGCAAGAGAATCCTTGATTGTTGCTTGAGAGACTATTTCAGCAAAGCTTCACTATGTGAGTGAGAAAAAATAAGTTGTTCAAGAGATTTTGTTGTGAAATGAGAGTAAAAAGTAGTTTTCTTAATCTGCATGGGCAAGAGGATCCCTTGCACACGCATCCTTGTTGCTACAACTCATGTCATAGACAAGGAACTCAGAATATTCATATTTGAATCTCAGAAAGTATGAGGACACTAGCGCATTGTGGAGACATCTACTTGTCGTGCAAGTGTCCTACCAAAACTTTGCAAGAATCAAACACTTAAGCTACTAGTGCTTCATCATTGTTGCCTATGAAGTTAGAATCATGAAATTCCAACTTATAGATTTTTTCCATAAATGAGGTAGGCCTAAATGTACAAGTGTGAAATTTCCACAAGGTACAATTTTATGACACTATATTTTCCCCTCCCTTTAGTGAGTTGGTTTTTGGGAAATGTCAACTAGACAAAAGTAGCTATGAATGCATAATATTAATTTTGAAATTTTGACAAGTTTGCAAAAAGGATATTGTAGAGGCCATAGAGGTCAAGTAGGCAGATACTAATGAAGCCCCTAGGACTCAAGCTCAATGAGAAACTACAGTGTCTGACATGAAATTTGGTTTTGCAAAACTCAAAAACAGGTCAGATTCAAAAATGGAATAAACTATCATGGCGAGAAGAATGATTAAGAAAATATTTGGTGGATCAAAATGAAAATTTGATGAAGAAGTGATTATATGACCCTCCTATTTTTCCCCCCAGTTAGGTGGGTGAAAACAAGAAGGTGGGAAAGGGAAATTTTGTCACAAAAATGGGCAAAAAATTGTCTATATACGCCAAGTGCAAGCTCATGGAATGCCATTTTTACTATTTATTGTGAGGATTTTGTTGACTTTTCAAGAGAGTTTTCAAAAAAATGCCTTGCAAATGTGAGTTAAGGCTTCCTAAGATC
This sequence comes from Sequoia sempervirens, assembly GCA_007258455.2. Lineage (NCBI taxonomy): Eukaryota > Viridiplantae > Streptophyta > Pinopsida > Cupressales > Cupressaceae > Sequoia > Sequoia sempervirens. The sequence goes on from VDFB02077485.1 coordinate 30,968, forward strand.
AAGCAGTTACAAACCACCATGGAGAGGGGTGAGCCACTAGATGAGGTACAAGACATTTTTTCCCCTAGCTTATCATTTTTGAGTTTTTTTCAACCTTAGAAAAATTGTGAGAAATGTAGGCGTCTAGCTGACATGACAACATCTGATGAGCATGTAGGCATCTTGTCAACACATCAGAATTCATTGACCATGCTAGTGTTTGTCCTATGCATTGTTGTTGACCACATAGGCCTCAAACACCAACATGTCATGTAAACATCTATGTGGTGCACTGTTGTCTCAGAGACATAAGAAGAAAATTTTAGTTGAGTAGAGTAGAAAGTATAGAGTAGAAATGGATTTTCTTAACATAGTGTTGTCATATATTGTAGGACTTACCCAAGATCCATGAGCATGGTGATGGAGTTGTGTTATCATTGTTGAGGAATTGTAGCACCCAAATCTTTGTAGACGAGTACTCTTTGTTGTTGTGGGTCTACACAATGTCAAGATCAGATTCCGCATGCCCATGTTGATGATGTTGATGGAGATGTGGGATGTGGATACCTCCTCATTTCATCTCTCGACAGAGGAGATGATCGTCACCTTGGTGGACGTTTACCACATCCTCCTTCCCATGCGAGGAGAGAGGCTTGTGTCTAAGGAGGGGCGCACAACCCAAGATGCATAAGTGGCATAGCAACATTGCATCTATCACATCATCCCAAAGGACACCATTGGCCACATCTATATGAGGTGGTTGGAGTAGGGTAGTGTTGCAGTGCCCTTGGTACGTTGCATTATGATTGCAATAGTGGACTATGCATGGTGATCAATGGGTGAGGCTCTCACCTTTATGGCAGCCTTGTCCATTGTATTAGAGTTATGGAGGAGAGAGATAGTCTACACTTGGATTTAGAGTATTCTTGAGCATCTCTACCATGACCACATGCATTATGTACATTATGTATCATAACATCACCACCTACACGGTCCTACAAGTGTGGGTATTTGAGCATATTACCTACATGCAGTCGATCGGGTATCCCTAGAGTGTAGGGTAGGGTGACCCTTGTGTGCACACATACCCATTGGTGCAAGACTAGAATTTCAAAGATCTAATTTTTTGGAGACAAATTTTTTATCAATTGAGGAGCGGTGATGTCCAATGGCGGCCATATAGGCACATGCAGACCTAGCCTTTGAACAAGAGGTATCTGTGGAGGATGCATTAGGATAGACTCCTGGTCAAATGATTAGATTACATCATTGTACCATATTACTAATATCGGGTCACGCAATAGTTTGGCTAGGTGCAAGCCATTCCTTCTACCGCACCTATGTACATACAGTCATATCGTAGGGGACCATCCTCATCCTATCATTTTTGACCTCATACTCAGCAGAAATGATGGTGAGGACAACGATATTTCAAAGGCCCTAGAAACTAATGACATTAGCATGTTAGTTGGCTTTGCTAGTTGGTGGCTGACAGTAGGTTTGTCCCTAATTTTCCTAATGGATTCCCTCGGGGGTGATGCTACTGGTCAAGGGTTAGAGGGAATGGAAATAGGGAGTGATGGAGATTAGGGTACAACAAAGGTGGCCTGAGTGAAGGAGAGGTCGAGGTGGTGGTGGCAAGTAGCCTCATCAATACGTGCTCCCATAGTCTCGGTCACACAAACTAGTGCTAGGTCAATTATACCCCCTCTCATGGCTACCATAGGGTTGAGCATCGCATCCACCAATGATTTTAGTTATTTCATTATATGCTCATATATATATATATATATATATATATTTGATGATGCATTACTAATATCATCCACTTTATTTGTGGTGTAGTGTTCACATAGGAGTGGCTCAACTTTTTGGTTGATGCATAGCAAGGGTGATCCCAATCCTCCAAATCTGGGGCTAGGTCTTGGATGCCTATAGTTCACCAACAACAACGTATCATTCCCAACTACTCAAGCATGTAGTGTGGTTGAGGATTACCTACAAGGAGGTTCGAGTGGAGCTAGTCCAACATTCCACAAAGCTATCAACGATGACTGGGTAGTGATGTCAGAGGGACGCAAAGCTTCACTCTACTCTCACTAGGAGAGACCAGGTCATGATGAGATCCAAGAGTGTCAAGAAGGTACATGACACTCTATAGATCTAGGTCAATGACCTCAAGAGGTAGTTAGAGGTTACAAGGAAGACCCCTACTTATCTCTAGCATCACCAGGTTTAGCAATTGAGGGACAAGCTAGCAACAACATGACAATGGGAGGATACGTTGACAAAGCATGTCGTGTCCTCGAGGGAGTAGGTCAATGAGTTACGAGGAAAGTTGTGGGGAATTAGGTCATAGAGCATGTTCATGTCATGATCGCACCAATCTCACTAACACACCTCTATCCAACATCCACCTCTACCACCACCACCACTAGAGGGATCTAGTAGCCATACCTCTAGTGGATAGATGTACCATATTATTTAATACAATATTTTTATATATAGATTTACACACATATACATACATCATATTTTATGATAGTGGTGTGATACATGTACATGACATTGATATTATATATATAAATATATCGACATTATGTGTCTCACTTGTGTGCTTTTTTTTCATGTATTGTTATGATATATATATATATATATGTTTATGGATGTATGCTTAGATTAGATGCTATCATGATCTAATTAAACACACATTGGATGTATGCTTAATCAAATTTTATGATGATCTAATTGTTGTTTAATGATATAAGTAGAATATGTGAAAATATATGGATAAAAGAATTAATCAAACACAATGCACTTATACATAGTATCGGAATAAAACACGTGTATATATAATTCCTAATTAAAGAAATTAAACACATACACATGTTTACATCATAACACAAATAAAAAGATAATGTGTTAATGAAGGAATGTCATCACATAATGGACTACCATCCCTGAAAAGGTGATGAGCATCATGCACATGTAACATAGATCTTATGCATAGTATCTACAAAGATGCATTACATTGACTGGTTCTTTTAGAGGAGCATCATCCATAGAAGATAATCCATATGCACCAAAACCATACACGAAGGTGATTATATAAGGACCTAACGAATTAGGGTCGAATTTCCCCTTTTGGTTAGAGGGTGCATTTACATTTCTCTAATTCTCATAAAGAATGACATCACCCACTTTGAAAGTACAATAAAGAACACTTTGATTATAATGTTTAGAAATAGACTTTTGATAAGCCTGAAGATAATTGAAACTTGTGATCGACACTCATCAAGCAATTCAAGTTGATTTAGATGTTTGGCACGGTAAGTATCATCATCAATTAACCCTTTAAGGTAAATTCACAAGGATGGAATTTCCAACTCTAAAGGCATAATAACCTCAGTGTCATACACAAGGTTGTACGGAGTTGTGCCAATAGTCATACAAACACTCGTGCGATAGGCCCATAATACTTAAGTCAATTGAGTGTGCTAGTCTTTACTATGTTTATTTACTATTTTTTGAAGAATTAATTCAAGTGTTTTTAATGTAATAGAAACTCAACCCTCATTCTCAAACTCACAACACATATATGAAACTCAAAAAATAAATGCAAGAAATTAACTCAAATCTGTTGGAAATGTCTCATACTCCTCATTCAACATCTTATGAATTGTTACAATAACAAGGTATCAATTAAGCACAACTAAAAATACATTCATTTGCAGCCATATGGGCTGATTAATTTTATAACAAATCTAATACAAAACTGATATGAAACAACAAGAAACAAATACCAAAGTTTTTCTTTCAACCAATCTTCTTTCACAAGTTTTTTTCTCCTACAACTTGCAAATCCTCAACTGAAACCTCTGCTAAAACTCAACCATGTATTCTTCAATCCATTTGCTGCTGCAAATACCTTTTCAAACCTGCAAAAACATGTCCAAACTTTCCTCTAGAGGAAAGATTTTCCCCCTAACCTGTCTCTCAAAAATTGTCTTGCAATTATTCTTTATTGCTTTCACAATTCTCTAGATTCTCCACTATTGGCTCAGAGAATTAATTAAAATTAAATTTTCGGCTCTCCACCACCAGGTATGCCATCTCCTATAGCTATAGATTTTGATCTCAAAAAGATAATTAAATCTCATTTAAAATCCACTTACAACAGCCCCTCAAAAATAGGAATTCAATTTTCTTTCCTCCCCTCTTTGACTCTCTAAAAAAGGAAGAAGAAAAAAATCAGCTTGGGAATCCACTTCTCCAATCCCTGCTTTTTAGGGGTCAATATTTTGTGCTTTAAATCCCCACTCTTCATTTCTCAATGCCTCTTCTTGAAATTTGAACAATTAAATTTAATTGTTTTAAAATTTGCTTTTTGCTTTCCACCCCACAAGTCAATTTTTCAAAGTTGCACAAGAAATTATTTAACATTAATTTATTTGTAGATAAATAATTGGACACCCTCAATATGTAATCCAAGCCAAAAATTAATCCACATCAAAAATCCAAAATTGCATAATTCAAAAATTCAACTTTTTTGTTGACACAGGATTGCAAGTCACCATGGATGCTCCTGCATCAAACACCCACGGTAGAAAATAAATATTTCATGAGTTGCACTCAAAAATATTTATAGAACCTATGTTTGTCTTGGATCAACCCCACTACCTTGTCCACTAGGTCTTCCCATTCACCAAATTCTACAACCTCACAATATTATATCCTTTCATCTTTACTCCTCTACCCCTCATGTATTTCAAAGATTTTAATCTAACCTCCCACCAATATATTCCATTAGAATTAACAATCAAATGTATACCTCCACCTTCAACAAAAAAAAATATACTTCATTACCTCTATTATTTTTTTAACTTTTTCCTCCTCCTTTACCTAGTTTGCAATTTGGTTTGTCACTCCTATTATGCGTTCAAAAGGACATACTCCTGCTCCAATTTGATCTTCAACACCCAATTCAATATTAGTACCACAATCCATAAATTCATTCTCCATGTTTTGTAACAAATAGTCAAGTTATGTTATCAAGGAATCTTCATCTTCAATACTTCCAATCAAACAATCATAAGAAAAATTCATTTTTGTGCCTCAGTTTGTTCACCACTCTCATCTACTTCTAAAGGATTTATTTTTGTGACCTTTGACTCTACTTTTACATTCTCAATATCATCAAAACATGTACTAAAATTTGAAATTATCTCTTTACCTTTTTTTGCAACCTTTTCATTAGCTGAAATTTTCTCATTCCACTCTCTTTCAATTGCTTACAATCATATTAGCAAATCATCTTTCTCTTCCTCGATGTCACATGCATGAGACTTTGTTGCACCCTCTTTCTTTCTTGCATTCAAAACATCATTAGAAAGATAAAAAATACCTTCAACTCTTCTATTCTCCATTTTCAAGACCTTTCAACGCCTTAACAACACAAATCTTCAAACCCTTAGGTTTTACTTATGTAAATTGCCTCCTTCAACAATCTATTTACAAAACCCTCTTCCAATATTCACCAATATTATTGTAAACTCCCTCCTTCAATGATTTGTTTACAATCATGGGAACCTTGACTCCTCAAATCCTCTTAAAATTTATTCTTACTACTTTCACATTCATCTACAAACAAAATCCACACATTCTCCACCCTCAGGTCCTGGTGCAAACTGCCTCATGTTCATTGCTCTTCCTGTACAATCAAGAACTCCTGCTCTGATACCACTAATGTAATAGGAACTCAACCCTCATTCTCAAACTCACAACACATATATGAAACTCAAAAATAAATGCAAGAAATTAACTCAAATCTGTTGGAAATGTCTCATACTCCTCATTCAACATCTTTTGAATTGTTACAATAACAAGGTATCAATTAAACACAACTAAAAATACATTCATTTTTAGCCATATGGGCTGATTAATTTCATTGCAAATCTGATACAAAACTGATATGAAATAGCAAGAAACAAATACAAATTTTTTTCTTTCAACCAATCTTCTTTCACAAGTTTTTTTCTCCTACAACTTGCAAATCCTCAACTAAAACCTCTACTAAAACTCAACCATGGATTCTCCAATCCATTTACTTCTACAAATACCTTTTCAAACCTGCAAAAACATATCCAAACTTTCCTCCAGAGGAAATCTTTTTCCCCTAACCTATCTCTCAAAAATTGTCTTCCAATTATTCTTTATTGCTTTCACAATTCTATAGATTCTCCACTACTGGTTCAGAGAATTAATTAAAATTAAATTTTCTGCTCTCCACCACTAGGTACACCATCTCCTATAGCTACAAAATTAGACCTCAAAAAGATAATTAAAACTCATTTAAAATTCACTTACAACAGCCCCTCAAAAATAGGTTTTTTCAGGTTTCTTTCCTCCCCTCTTTGACTCTCTAAAAAAGGAAGAAGACAAAAATCGGCTTGGGCATCCACTTCTCCAATCCCTAATTTTTAGGGGTCAATATTTTGTGCTTTAAATCCCCACTCTTCATTTCTCAATACCTCTTCTTGAAATTTGAACAATTAAATTTAATTGTTATAAAACTTGTTTTTTGCTTCCACCCCACAAGTCAATCTGTCAAAGTTGCACAAGAAATTATTTAACATTAATTTATTTGTAGATAAATAATTTGACACCCTCAATATGTAATCCAAGCCAAAAATTAATCCACTTCAAAAATCCAAAATTGCATAATTCAAAAATTCAATCTTTTTGTTGACACAGGATTGCAAGTCACCATGGATGCTCTTGCATCAGTTTTATTAGATGCTTCCACTTGGCCATTAGATTGAGGATAGTAAGGTGTAGAAAATTTATGTTGGATATGAAACTTCTCTAAGAATTGTTTTACCTCTTTGTTCTTAAATGTATTGCCATTTCCAAAAACAAGGGTAGAAGGCAATCCAAAGCGAGCAATAATATTATTCAAAAGAAAGTTGTAGATTGCTTTGGCATTAGTGGATTGAAGCAGAACAACTTCAATCCATTTCATAAAGTAACTGATAGTTGTGATGATGAAGGTATGTCCCTTAAAATAAGGATGTGATATTTTATTGATAATATCCAACCCCCATTTTCCAAATGGCCAAGGAGAAGTTTGATTATGAAGTTCTTATGTAGGAGCTCGAATAAGGTTATTGTCTTGCTAAAATTAAGAACATTTCTCGACAAAGGCCAAGGAGTCTTGCTACATTGTTTTCCAACAATATCCCATATGAATCAGTTTATGCACTAAGGATTTACCACTGAAATTTCCACCCCCAGAGCTTGAATGAGCTTCTTGAAGGGCAAGGGGTATTTCAGCCTTAGTGAGACATCAAAGGAGAATACCATTGTAAAATTTCAAATAAAGAACATTGGACAAGATTATGTACCGAGCTGAAAGCTTTCGTATTCAGGCATGAGTAAGTTGCATCATTAGGAAAGTTTCCAATTCTCAAATAATTATAGATATGAGAGTACCATTCCCCTGAGTCTATGTGAGCACACATGAGACCATCAGGTTCAATTTGCTTTGAGATAGCAGGAGAGTGGAGAATCCAAACCACAAAGTGGTACTCATCCACACCATCATCTAAGGGTACAAGGGAAGTTGTGCTTTCTATTGCATTTGTGTGACAATTTTATCTCATAGGAACATTGTCTATAGTAAAAGAAGAGAATCAATCAAGCAAGGATAAAGCCAAATCTTGATATTGAGATAGCCTACTTTGCTTAGCTTGATAAGCTCCTGTGATTTGATTTACAATAAGCTCAAAATTTCCATGAATGTGGAATGTGGATATGTTTAATATATAATGTTATTGTGGCACATAATTCAACAATAAGGGCTTCATACTCGGTGATATTATTTGTGTAATGAAATTCTAATTGAAAAGATAGAGGAACCAACTTTTCTTTGGGTGAGATTAAAACTACACCTACCCTAGAGCTAGTTTCAAATATCAATCCATCAAAATACATTTCACACATAGGTTCATGATCTAACACAAATAGATTTTCATCTAAGAATAATTCCAAATTGGGAAAGGAATGAGGTGAGGAAGCCCTTGCCAATTGATTAGCAACAACTTTCCCTTTAATCTCCTTCGGAGCCATGAACTTAATATCAAACTCAGAGAGCAACATCACCCATTTCACTAACCTTCTAGAAAGATTTGTAGCATTGTAAATTGTCACCCTTGACAATTTCACACTATGTTTTTCTCCCCTTAATTTATTGGACATAATTAAGCACCTAATTTCCTAAATTATGCATTCTTTGGCCTATTTTTAACAATTTTCAAGAAATTGCAAGCATTGAACAAATACATTTATTTAATGCTTTTCCCCCAACACCTAGAATCCTAGAAAATAGGGACAAGACTAGAACTTCCTTGGGCATGTAAGTCCCCCTATTTTTTCAAGATCCAAATTTGAATATGTCAGTGTCAACATTTTAATATTTGAAATTCAAGTTGCAAATATCAGCTATCAAGATTTATTTTTTGGGAAATTAGAATAAATGCCTATAAATACCTAGTTATTGCATCATTTGAAATCTAACAAGATCTAGCAAGCAATGATTGGGATAAATTATTGTCAAGAGCAAGTAAAGAGCAATATTTTAGAGCTTTATTATAGCAATTCAAGATCCAAGCATCATGCCAAAGTGTATGTGAGTTCATGTTTTTATGTTATCATTGTTTGTAAAGGCTAACCCTTTGTAGGTATCCAAGAAATTCAAGAAAAATCCAAGACTTTGAGGTGATGTGAATGACTTCACTCCTTCAAGGAATCCATTGAAGGGTGGTGAGTTGTAGCACTTTGTTGCTCTATCATTCCTTCCTAACATTTATTTTTCTTATCATCAACATCACCATTGTGGAAGTGGAAACACTAACACGGGGTTTGACTAAGGCAAGCCCATAAATGGCATAACCTTTCCTCTCTCTTTGAATGTGTAGGTTTCAAGTTTGAAGGAGATTGAAGGAAGCTTGAATATCCATTGTCCATTGTTGCATTTAAAACCCTACACCTTGTCAACTCATAGAAACTCACCTAAAAAATTATCTAACAGTGATTTGAAAAATTTGCAAGCGGAAATCAGGAGCTCAAATCCAACATCAGAGGATTGTAAAAATAGATCCAAGACACCCCTACAAGGATAAAGGCACCCTTGGGTGCCTATGTCCTTCTATTTTGACAGATACCAAATTTTCAAGACAAGTACACCCTTCCCAAATCTACCTGCAAATCCTTGTTACAGTATGTCAATTGTCGGAAGCTTGCATTTTTAATATTAGGGAACATAGTCTAATTAGGTTAATCAAGGAAAATCAATTCCAAACCATTTCCAAGGCTCAAAAGGATTAGATCTAGGTTTGATTGACTCGCCTTCATGGTTGAAATTCAATCTAAACACCTTGTTGATTTGCATCCTAATGTCCCCTTGAAAAATGAGTAAAATTAATCCTAGGTTTAGACATTAAACTTAGGGCTCATAAACCTTCTAAAATTTGAAGTTATTTAACCCTAGATCTAGTTTTAACATTACATTTTTTGCATTATTCATTTAGGGTTTCATTTTGGCATCATAAAAATATAAATTTTTTTTTAAAATACATCTCATATTGCATCATAGGTTGCATTAGGTTTATTTCATTTATTTAGGTCAAATCTACATTTAAAATTATCATTTGTTGTTCAAGCGTTGTTATGGATTTGTAATTGAATCGCATTGTCTTATATTGAGAAAATTTTGGAAAACATTCACTGTCAAACCTATTTGTGGGTAGAAACAAAATCCTTAAACAACATCATACATAGTCAAACTTTCAGTTTTTAGACACCCTATCAAGGACATAGACACCCTTGGGTGCCTCTATCTTTCTATTAGTGGCTCAGAAAAATTTGCATAGATCCTTGTCTTTGTGTTATCAATTTGTTCCTGCTTGCTGATGTCTGATTTGAAATTTTGAAAATATGTTATTGCATGTGAGAGAAAGGTATCATTTTTCTTGATTTGTTACAAATTTGAAAAAAATTATTGTATTTCAGTGTTGGAAATTATCAAATCTGTAATAAAATTGCTTACATTTTCTGAAACATTGCATAATTTGGGTAAATTAGTTTTCAAAAATTTAAAACTATAGGTTGTTACAACACATTGCAAAATTTGGAAACTCACAAAACAGCAACAAAATCAATTTCAAATTTAGGTCTGCACACTGTCACACAATTAGTTTATGTCACTAGTGCCTCTAAAACTAAAATTTCAAAAAAGGTCCCTAGTGGGACATAGACACCCTAGGGCATCCTCATCCTCCAAAACTTGCTTTAGATCCCAAAAATAGACTGATACCTATGTTAGTTTGAAAAATCTATAATATGATTTCTAGATCTAATATCTATTTTTGAATTTTGTTTTCAAACCTATTTGGTTTTGATCATTTGATCCCAAAGGAAAGTAGCAACATGTTTATTTTTCAAAACTGTGGTTTTTATATGGTAATGCATGGCTTGTATAATTATAATATCCCTACTTATGATTACAATATAAGGAAACAAAATGAAATCATTGAAAAACATGTTATTCCTTCTCCCAATTTCTCTCCTAATTATGAGATTATCTTACCACAAGAAAATGAAATCATTAACACATTCATTAATATCACTGTACCTATTATTCATTCATCTCCTAACATCTCTCCCACTTATGAGAATATTTTGGTGCAAGAGGATGCAATCATGGATAGTCATGATAATCATAGTTTTTCTTCTCCCAATACCTCACTTACTTTTGAAGAAGGTATCTTGCTATTAGAGGATCCAATTATTAAGCATCACGAGAATCTTGTTTGTTCCTCTCCCAATACATCTCCTACTTGGGAAGATATTATAGTACAAGAGGATGAAATCATTGATACGTTTCTTTCAAAATATAGTAGGATGGATTACATAGATGAAGATGTTAAGGTGAAATTAGATCCCCCTTGATTGAAGATTATCAACAAGAAGTTATGTCCGTTGAGGTTTTGAACATGAAATTGGCTATTAGATATCCTCTAATTATTGAACCTCCTAAATCACCTCTCATTATAGGACCTCCCAAACCTCATGGCCGTATCTTAAAATTTGCAAAAAAACTCACTTACAATCATGTGCCACAACAACCAAGTTATCACATAGTTGCTCGCACATATAACACTATAAATAGCAAGTAACCAAAAAAAAATCCAACATCTATCCCATTTCCTCAACCATACCTCCCACTTGCACCTAATATCCAATAGCGTAGTGGTAAAGAATATGATCTTGTCAAACAACTTTGTAACACTCCTCCTAAGATCTTCTTGTGGGATTTGATTCAAACATCTCTTGTTTACCATGGCATGCTTCAAAACATTTTGCAAAAAAAAATTATCCCTCCTAGTGCACAACCAAATGATGTGGAAGCTTTGATTGAGAATACAAATTCACCCATTATGGACATTGTATTTCATCAAAATAAATTACCTCCCTTGGAAACAAAAAAAAAAAATGAGGCTTTGATGGTAATGGTTTTATTAACAAGTTAAAAATTAGATGTACCCTTATTAGCAATGGTTTGGGTCTTAATGTTTGTAGTGTGAACCTCTTGGATATCATTGGACTGGATAAGGCTAAAATTCAACCAAATATTGTATCTATCTATGATTTTGATAATATGGGAAGAGAACCACTTGGATTAATAACATTACCTATCAAAGTTGATAAGGTTATGTTGAAAACTCCTATCCATGTCATGCACCATGACCTTTCATATAATCTTCTCTTGGGTAGACCATGGATTCATGAAATGAAATGAGTTCCTTCAACACTTGATCGTTTAATGAAATACACTTAAAATAATAAGGTTTACACAATAAAATTTGATCCTAAATCTAAAAATTGTTTACAAATTGAAATGGGAATGAAGAATCCTCTTATAACATTGACACCAACTACAAAAGTGAAACCTTTACAATAAGTACAAAGATGAGAATTTGTTGGATGATGATTGGCGATTGTTAGATTTCACACCTACATTCATGGGGGAATACAAGATTACACCATCAAAATCAGGAAAAGAGAAAATATTTGCAATGATATCAATATAATCTATTACTAAATCATCCACAACTTCTAGCAAAGATAAAAGCACAAATTACACATCCACTTATGACGAAAAATGATTATGAAAAACCACCTTCTTCGAAAGAAATGGAAGCCATTTATGGAAGAGGTTATCAAATTTTCAAACAATTTGGCTATAATGGAAAAGGATATGGTGTAAAAGAATAAGGCATTCATGTTCCCATAGAGCCCAACACACAAGAAACAATAAGAGGTCTTGGTGATTGTCCTTCAAAAATAATGAAAACATCAAAAAGACCTTCACTTAGTCGTAGAAGAAACAAATAGAATTAGTTGTTTCTCCTTTCCATGTGGTAGTTGTAGTATCACACAATACTCACTACCATGCATAAGGGTATCATATTTCATTTCGCAAGGAGAAGCATATCATCAGCCATCTTGGCTCATCTTTGTCCCTACACTTGGGGAGCAAGGGGTTATGTAGCTTTGTGTTAGGTGCATTCCTTCTAGGAAGGGATCCCTTTGTTTCTTCTTAAAACATTAGTGTAGCAAGTACACTAACATTGTAAGAGGGGCATATAGTCCCATACTCATTGCTTGCATAGGAAATGGTCCCTTTTTAGTAATGATAGCATATATCCCCTAGAAAGTATGATCCTTGGAAATGAAAGTGTTACCTTCTCGATCTATGATAGTGTCTCCTTTGTAGTGATATTGGGCTTGATGTCCTCTAAGAGTGTGACCTTTCTAGGCATATGATGTTTCCCTTGGTGGTAATTATATGGCTAGTATTCCCTAAGGTGCGAATTCTTTTATTCCATGACTTTTCCTCTCTTGGTGGTGATGTCATGTGTGATGATCCCTAAGGTGTGGCCTTTCATATATTGATAAAAGCCCCTTTATTGTTTTTTTAAATCACCTTTTGTGGTGGTGTTGTTATAACACCCCTTGAGGTTTTGGCCTTATCTTGTCATTGTTTATGCACCTCCTTAGGCAATTTTTGGCACATTCTTAGGTGAGTTTGGAATTTTTGCTACACTTTATTCACACGTGTTGAGATTAGTGTTGTGTTGGCATAACATCTTGATCATTTTGAAGGAACCTTATCAAGGTTATTAGGGAGTATAACTCTTGGTGTGGTTGTTAATGGGTGCACACCTAGTGAATAGCAGACTTCACTAGACCTAGTGTGTTTCTCATTTTTCTATGTTGTTTTGGGGGCTCACCTAGTGAATATTGGACTTCACTAACCCATGTTTCCTTCAGTTTATGATTCACCTATTAAATATCAGACTTTGATATTATGTTTCATGAACGCCTTAACATGGCCACTGAGCATAACACAACTTGCTTTCTAGTAGAACTATGTGTTTCATGAGTTTCTGGCATAACACAGATTGCTAACCTTGTGGAACCCATCATATTACATGGACACCTAACATAGATCGATGTGGCTCATGAGTGATTTGGCATAATGTAACTTTATGGTCCTTGTGGGAGCATTCCATTATTCGATAGATGACATTTGGTATTTGAGACAATTTAAGAATGAGGTATCTTTACCCTACCAACTTGAATCCTTTTAGTACTAACCTTGCATTTTTTTTGTGTGTCTTTTGTGTGTTTGCATCGTGTTTGTGTTCATTTTTTTCATCAAAATGTTATGTTATATCATGTGTTTTCATAATGTATGCTTTGTGTTTTTTGACATGTATATTTATGTATGTTGTCTTGTTGCATATCATACATGTACATGTTCCTTTATGCTTATGTTGTCTTGCCATGGGATCTTCGATCCTGGGGGCTTGTGTACTCCCCTTTGATCCCTTGTCATCCTATCTCTTCAAAATTTGGACAATCGGACCCCTCTTGACATATATTTTCTACTTTAGTGTGATTCTAAGCGTAATTTCATATTCTCACTAAAGCGGGGGTTAAATGTAGCATCATAAATTGTCACCCTTGACAATTTCACACTATGTTTTTCTCCCCTTAATTTATTGGACCTGATTAAGCACCTAATTTCCTAAATTATGCATTATATGGCTTATTTTTAATAATTTCCAAGAAATTGCAAGCATTGAACAAATACATTTATTTAATGTTTTTCCCCCTGACACCTAAAATATTATAAAATAAGGCCAAGACTAGGACACCCTTGGGCATCTAATTCCCCCTAGTTTGTTGGGATCCAAATTTGAATATGTGGTGTCAACATTTTCACATTTGAAATTCAAGTTGCAAATGTTAGCTATCGGGATTTAATTTTAGAAAAATTAGAATAAATATTTATAAATATTGTAGAGGAGGGTGACCGATTGCTCAGGACCCTAGGTCATGGGAGGGTCTAGAACAATAGGCTGCCCTGATCTACCTCAATCGAAGGAATTATTTTAGATAGGTTTGATGTTTAAAGGGGGTGAGAAGGAAAGACAATTGATCTGTCATTTTCCTTCTACCAACCCGATAATTTTAGGAATTCAAGTGAGCAAGCTCCTAGAGTCTAGACTGCAACTTAGGCAACTCACTGCTAGAGGACTCTAGCACGAGACACGGATGACAGCATGATGCGCTGGCATCTCAGTGAGGGCGTTGGCATCCATGCAGATAGAGAGTGTAAAGTACAAATGGAACTCAAAGAGAACCTACTAATGACCTAACAAGTATAGTTTAATGCAATGATAGAAACAACAAATAACTAAATAAAGGAATAACAAGAAGAATACTTTAACTTGATCTAATCTACAAATTGACAAAAAAGGGGGTGAGGAAAGCACACCTTCCTACCCATGAGTTGATATCTTCAATTTCCTCACACAATGAACAACCTACACACATAAGAATGGGAAAATATTGGGGCTATGTGTAGAGGACTACCATAGTCAGTCCCTCACTTTGGTGTTCCTACCTCCACGGATAGCCAGTATAGCAACAATAAGATAAATATGATAAAGAAAGCTATTGAAATGGAAGTACTATGCACTATGCTAAACAAACAATATGCTATGAAAATAATACAATGATGCTATGTGCAAGGAAGATGGAACAATATCACCTTCAACCATGTGCACCCAAGATAAATGGGAGGAGTGAGCTCGCAAGATTGAAAATGTCGGTGTTGCTACAACAATGAGGATATTGAGTCCACAAAACACCAACTTGTAGCTCTAATGGAGGTGAGAATGTTGTGAGAATTTTGTGACGAGAGTGAAGAGAGAGTTGTCCAATGTCTGAATGATTAAGAAGTTGAAGAGAATGAATGAGATAGCAATTTGAAGATGAAATTGGAGGCAAAGGAACCGTTCGAGGTCAATCAAGGGCACAGAAACATTACACTTCATTGCCAATGGAGAGTTGTAATGCCTCTACAAATTCTAGAGGTAGGAATCTTGTTAGGACGACAACGTGTCATGCTGAATTTGTGCATCATGCTAATATCCCCGACATAATATCCTCCACCGACACAAAAAATAATTTCCAAGTGGATGGGAAGAGAATAAAGGATGTGGAATTACATCATCAAATTTAATTTATTGAAGGTAGGAGGTGTGTAAATGTGGAATTTGCAAGGGGTGAAAATTCAAACCATTATATTTTCCCCCACTTTAGCAAGCATAAGTGTCAGTGAATGCACGATAAAGTAGAGTGAAAGTTGAGAGATGTATACCTAAACCATCGAGGAAGCAGACTACAATCTGATGAACCAAAAGCACAGGAAGAGGAGATGGCTCCACAAGTACTTCATCCTAAGGAGGGTTGAACAAAATGTGTCGTAGGTTCGCGGACTCACGAAAGATGAATAAAAGGCTCTATAGGTGCTCAGTCCTACAAAGGAGGAACCCCAAGTGCTTGATCCTAAGGGAAGCTAGATATGAAAGGCTTCATAGATTTTGATAGGCCCTCATAGGTGCTCAGTCTTGCAAGGAAAGCTCAAGCTGCTCAGTCCTCCAAGCTTGATTGAAAAAGCAGCTTCGCAGGTCCTGCAAAGCAACATGTTAATCCATAGACAAAACATGTTAGATAGAAAAAAGCCACTTAGGTAGAAAAATAGTCACATAGACAATCAAAAATTGAAGGAGAAGCTTTGAAAGGGGTCCCTTAGGAACCCTTTAAAAGAAAAATGGGTCCACTCAAGGAACACTCTGTTTGAAAGGAAATGATATTTTTCACAAATGATTCTAGCATCAAGGAATCCTTTTGAAATATATTGTTCATCAAGGAATTTGAAAGGAAGAATACTCCCTCATAAGGGAAAGTTTTCAAAATTCTTCATTAAAAAAGTACTCCCTTCTCAAAGGAAATTTTTCATATTCTTTCTTTACGAATCTATGATGAAAGAAATTTTTTGCTAGAGGTGCTTGTTGAAGAGTGCAGTTTTTTGAAAAATAAAGGATTTTCAATGAGGGATTCATTGGCCATCAAATACACCTTTTTAAAATTGAAGCAGTGTGATAGCCCCCCCTCAGGATGGTGCATGTTGGACACAAAGGCACGTGACATCCTAAGGATAGAGAAGAAAGTGATGTTGTGGTTTGTGATACATGACAATATGTAAACATGGAAATTTTATTGCACACACAAGGGACAACACATAGGCACCACAACATCATGAAGCAAGCGAAGAAGGGAGAAAGATTAAAAAAAATACCACGTAAGCAAAAACAAAGACATCAAGAGATAGGGGGATCTGATATTTTGAGGTTAGGACTACTCATAGATATAAATAGATAGATATAATATACTAATATATATGAACTGTCATCAATCCCTACTATATCAGACCATGTGAAGAAAGGTACGTGAAGAAAAAAATTAAAATTAAAATAAAAATTGGGTCAACATGGAAGAGAGGCCTAAATTGCCCCAACACTTTACATCGTCCCCAATTATTGAAAATCCAGGCACAACAAAGAGAATAATGATCTAACAAATAGAAGAAGTTTATGACATAAAAAATCATGTATCCAACACCTACGAGGGTGACAAGGGTCCTACAAGAACACATAAAACAAGCACGAGGGAAACCCAACACACACAAATCTAATCTACAGATAAAGAAGAGGTTCCCTCCTAGTCCTCATCAACCGATAGGTCATCGTTCTCCTAGTCTAGATCATTATAAGGGGAATCAAACAATCCTACAAGGGCAGGATAGCAAAGGAATCACCCTCCAACTCTCCTATGACAAGAGCTAAGGAAGAAGGACCATCGAGGTCTTCTTCACTCAACTCTTGTGAGGTAAACATTATTAACTTTGCAAAAATCAATGATAGAGTTGGGACATCATCCACTGAGTTGACCATGCACTTGATAGGAGCGCCATGTGTCAACTGAGCAAGCAATGAAGGATGCACCCGAGATCCACTACCGACCTCACTGAAAGACTTGAGGGCAGTGAAAAAATCAAGAGACACTGGAGCAGCGTCTTTCATTAAGATGATGCAAGCCAAAGAAAAATCAACTTCCAAAGAAGGTGATCCCTTCTTTTGACCCCAATTAGAAGTAGGTTTGTCCTCGAATTTGTGCTTCATCAGAGGATACGAGATCCCTCCAAATGAAGCAAAAGGTGAGGAAGAAGTAGAGAAAATCACAATGAACACCATCAAGGTATTCGTCATATCCATGAGCTTAGGAAAATGCGGGATGTTCGGAAGGGACATCAAGAGATGAGGCTCAACCAAGGGATTAATGAGAACTTTCACCTTTTTAGGTTGAGGGTCATCCACGCTTGTAGGGGGGGCAGAAGCAAGATCAAGGCGATAGGAATCAAAGCAGAAGGGGCAGAAGAGGAGGTAACAGCAGAAGACACCAAAATAAGAGTTGTTGGCTCCCCTTTCTCCTTCTATAAAGCATCCTGCTTAGCGGCCAAAGCCTTCCTCTGAAGCTTATGCTCACACACAAGGTGGTTTCTTTGACTCTGAGAGCTAGAGGCTGCAACTTGAGGAGGAGCAAGAGGCTCTTGTTTTTCCATTGGGGTGTCCATCATAGTCGTTGCCAGTGGAGGGAGTGAATCATGGACAAAAATAGGAGGAAAAGATGCAGGAATGGAGGAAATGACTGACAAAGAACTAGACTCGAGCACCTCAATGATGGGCCTCTTCCCATTCGCTACCCTAAGTGAAGGAACAATAGAAGGTTACTCCACGAGGACCCTTCCCCTTACCATACATGATGGGTAAAGGCACCATAGGTAAGATAGGAAGTTCAAACACCTAAAACTTGGCCTTCTGCCAAGTGGGCACCATCATACTCCCTAAAAGAAGCATAGGGGCAAGAGTTGAGGGTGCCATAGCAAGATGGGAGGTAGAAGTAGATGGAACAACAAAGGAAGAAGAAGGATCTTGAGCACGAGCAAAATTCTCCTTCCACCTTTATGATGAGGAAAAGATAGTTTATTGTTGCACTCTCAAAGAAGCCTTAACTGAAATAGCATAAGGGGAAGGAGGATAGGTCACTTTTGGCGATATGCCCCCATTCTTGTATTTTACGTAAATGTGATACAATAGGTCCATCTTGGGGGGAAGTAGACCAATAGGGGCAGGTGAAAAGTGATCTAAGGAATAAGCCCCACATGACGCCAAGGGTTTGTACCCAATTTCATGCATGTAGCCCTCATGGGAGAATTTCAAACATTTATGGATCACCGAAGGGACTGCGTTCATAGAATCTAGCCAAGGAATGCTTAGCTTTACTCTAAACAAGTTGAACTCTAAGAATATTGAAAAAGGGAATTCACAGTCCTAGGCCCTACCAGGATTGAAAGGGTGATAGAACTGATGAGAGGGATGGAAATCCAATCATGTGTATGTATCATGCTTCTAGATTCACCGTACCCATCCTTATGTAGAAATTTTATTAACACAATCTCCACTAGGATAACATTAATCCAAAACATAGGATCAACGAGAACGCCTATCACAGTATTCCCATTGATACGAGAAAAAATGTACAAAGGAGAGGGTTTTTATTAGCATTCATCAGCAAGTCCTATGACGTAAAGGTTATAGCAGAAGACCCATTTGCAGGCTGCACAAACGGGATGGGAAGATGCATGAAAGAAGCCATCTTCTACGTACACTAGAAAGGACTTTCTCAGAAGCCCCCAAAGGTTTAACAATTGGGCAGTGACCTACTCTAGATTTTTCTTCACAATGTTTAGGGATTCTTCTAGCTATGCTACTAGGGATTTCAAAATTTTCTTGTTCCACTGATCTAAAAACGCATTTCTATTGGTGTCAATCTAGTCTGGTAGGACTATGGTTTAGGGTTTTATGTGGGGAGTTGTTTTACCTAGAAAATTCTCTTATGTATAAACCCTTAATATTTTTAGCTAATTTTCTATTGATTTTTTATCACATGTTTCCAATCATGTTAAAACAACTTGAGTCATTAGAGTTAATGAAATGATCGGCCCCGTGTGGTTAGTGTTTGCCATCATGCCTGGATCCAAGAAAATTCATTTATTTATAAGGTTGATTATTCAACCTTATTTGGCCTTTACATCCTTTGCAAGAATGTTATTAAGTCTTTTAAGGATTTATCATATGTTGTCCTAGGCAATCCCCTCTTTTAAAATAACCTTGTGCATGTGTGTTTTCCCATCACTTAAGTCATCGCTCATCGCAGAAGTTGTTTCTATCATCGATTTCATTACCGCGATGAGCGATGAGCTTGAGGTTCCCCTTCACATCATGTGTCATTGAAAGTATTAGATCTTCATTTTTTTATTACTATGACAAGCGATGTGGATGTATATCTTTCATATCGCTTATCGCTAAAATGCTTCAGCTTCCCAATTCCATTTCAGCGATGCGTGATGGACTTGGTCTCTTATTTATGTCACACCATCGGAGAACTATTTCATTGCTTTCTCTAGTTATTGTGATGAGCGATATGAAGGTATGGATAGAGTGGTATGATCTCACCACTTGTCAACACCTGGTGTCATCGTTGGTTTTTCCCATCGTCAAAAGCACTCTCAACTCCAAATCAATTATGGTGATAAGTGATGGCTTGTGGTCATGTTTTGGAATCACAGGAAATTCCTTGCCAAAATACAGTTACAACCTTGTCACATTTCCACAACTAGCTATGGAGGATATGCTTAGGAATATTCCTTTCATCAAAGGGGTTGTCGCTCATCACCAAAGTTTGGACATGACTTCAAGGCATTGCTGTGATGAGTGAGGGAGTCTGAAAGGTAGTGTGATTGCATGGATGGCTATGTGGCAGTTGCTTAGGGTATCATCGTTCTTTTAAATCACAATTGTTAAAGCATGGAGTGATGCTTGAGAAGAAGCATTGATTATGTTTAAATCAAAAGGATCGACAGCTAGAGTTCAAACCAGAATGGCTATTTGTCAATTTTCTCACACGATCAATCTATCAGACATTAATGGAGAGGACGCTTTATTTCTAAATAATAAATGGGGTTGTTGTTCACATTTCTTCCATAATTTCAATTATTGAGAATTGAAGGACTGGATAAGTGAAGAAGAAAGGAAGGAAAAGCTCCTAGTAAGGCGAATTTCAAAGAAAAACCTGCAAATTTTCTTGGGTAAGTAAATTTCTTGGCCTTTGTGGGTAATTTGTGCATTGAGTAGTCTAGAAATTGGGTGAGTAGCTAGGGTTTGTGATCAAAATTGTCATTTTCGTGTATCCTGAGGGAATTGAAGTTATTTCTTGTAGGGTTTGGGGTAGATAAGTTAAAATTGTTGTTTTTCAATTTGAACCCTGTGAATTTATGGAAATTAGGTTGCAATTCCCTATTACTTGAAACCCTAGTTTTGTTATGTTGCAAACATGAGTGAACCCAGCGAGTCGTCTGCTAAACTATTGAAAGGAACAAGACAACTGAGAGGGGGGGTGAATCATTTGTAACCAAATACAAACTCAAATCTCAAACACTTATTAATTTTTTATCTTCTTAATTATGTTGTTAAGTATGAACATGAAATGCAGATAACATAAAGCAATATCAACACAATGAACACTAGATTTTATGTGGAAAACCCAATAAGGGAAAAAACACAGTGAGGATTAACTCACAATATAAAGTGATTCCAAAACCAAATATATAAGGCTCACTGCCAAAGGGCTCACTTCCTAGAATAGGACCCATTGTTCAGATACAAAAGCTCACTACTTACACAAGGAGGCTCACTTCCTACAAAAAGGATTACAGAAAAAAATAAAATGGCTTTACAACTATAATGAACTGGTAAGAGTGCACCTAACAAATGTTGGTTTAGTTCTGGTGATGCTCAATAAACTGACTTAACATAATTCATAATTTTTGCACTTCTTCATATTTGCATCAATTCCATTCATCTCACACTACAATCTTCAAAATTTTCCAACATATATATCTAACCCGTTCACAAGCATCAATTAGGTTGACCTAATTAGATGCAACCAAAAAGACTAACTGTCAGCTTCAAGAATTTAAAAAAAACTTTCCAAACAATAAATCAAAATGTGTAGCATGATTCATCATGTCAGTATGGACCTAAGAAATGTCACACATATATCTGCATAACAAAATTAATTCACCATAACACCAATTATCCAAGAGGTCAGCTAGAGATAGGCTTAATTGCAAAATGCAATCAACATAATAATGTCGATACACCATATAAGCACTTGTGCATGAGAGATTCTGAATGAACATGCTTCCAACATCCATAAACCATTTCCCAAAACTGCAAGCAGCAACAATCAACCGCAGAGAATTGCGGACCAAAATACTAGAGTATGTAAACTGTATATTGGTTCAGATACCGGTCCAAAATACTAGATCAAACAAAGACTTATTCTTGCAGTTGTAACTCATATAACATGGTGAAATCAATGACAACACAAAAGCTATATAGTTGGCCATTCATCTTCATTCTTCCAACAATCTCCCCCTTTTTCATTGATGGCAACATGTGCCACAATATTCTTTCCCCCTATCACTAGTATTCTTCCCCTTTTTTTGTTCTTCACATGACTCTCTCCCCCTTTGACATCAATGGCAAAGGGTGACCAAAAAGTAGGATGTAAACGTATGCACATGGTAACATTTTATATACAAAGGAATTCCAACTCCCCATTTCAAACATTCAAGTGAAAATAATGCTTTTTACATGAAATATTTTCTTGTACCTTTCTCTTATGGTTGGAATAATCCTCTTCCAAGCAAGCACAGCTGAGTTCATCCTTGCACTCATACCATCCAATAAAGACAACTGCGTAAAAGAGGATGTTTGGTCCGAAGATAGACATTGTTGTTCACAATCTTCTGCATCAGAGAGTATTCCAGAGAGATAACCAACCAGACCTCAACAATTTATTTAACCAACCAGAAGGTTTTAACCAAGTCTTCTCTTTGTATCTGAGCAATCAGGAACTCCACTTGCAATTCTCCAACTCTTATTCTCTATTTTACATTTTTGTCTTTGAAGAAATTGAAACTCTTTCCAATACAATTTATCTCAAATTCAATGGCTTCAATTTTGCTTCTAAAATTGTCAACAATTGCAGGCCACCAGAGACAATACCTATAGATGTCAAATATTTCCTTGATGCATTCTATTGTCTCATTAATGTGTTTAGATAAATAAAAAAATTGGCTTTGGTACATCTTCTCTCAATCATAGCTTCAAACTTATGACCTTCAGGTCCTTCCAAAAATATTCTTTCTTCAATAACTTCTACTAGATCATTCGGTAATGAGTCAGACACATCTGAAATTGAAATACCCCTTTTGAGTAGATAATCAATCAATACATCATCAATCTAATTAAGTCTCTTGATTGAATAGAATGCACTCCATATTTCACCAACCTTCTTCATCTCACCTCTATCTAACATCGTCTGTATATCCTCTAGATCAAAGGAGTCAAATCCAGACATAAATTCTTGTTCATTCTTCTTTTCTTCTGAGACAGTGATAACATCTTTTGTGATATGTTTTCTCCTTTTAGATTCCAAAGGGGACTCACCAATGATAACTTCTAATTCTTTCTTTCCATAAGAGGACCCCTCTTCAAACTGACTAGGTACAAACATACTGGAGAACAGATTTGACTTCAAGGATGTGAAATAGGTTTTGCAAGCACTTTCATTATCCTCCATTGATTCCAATTACCTATAAACTTGTTTTCCGACAGGAATGCTGGATTCCCAGTTAACATTCTCTCTTCTCGGTAGCAAGCTTAAAAAGTAAAATATCAAACATATGAGAAAAGACCCAAATTGAAAAGGATAACCCTCAACCAAAGACATTCTGACATTCTCAGTTAGATTTTCCATAATAAGGCTACACAAATCAAATTGCTTGTTTTCCTTCACCGTCATGTGTGCAAGATATACAACAATAGCCGAAGTAGAACCTTCACAATTTTTGAAGTAGATTTTATAAGAGATTTCATATGCAACATACCTTATAGCAGGATCAACAATATTATTTATCAGTAGGGCTCGAGGGTCTTTGTTGATACCAGTAAGTTTCTCCACATCTTTGTATTTCATAGTTTTCTTCCCAGGGAGGTCCCCAACTCTGCATAAACTAGTAATAGCTTCAATTTCTTCCTTCGTGATCGGATAGGGTTTGTCCAAAATAATGTTGTCGTCCTTGAATTGACTTAACAAGAACAAGATAGATTATTTTTCTACAAACCAATAAAATTCTCCTCATAAATACATACCTAGGTTTTTTACGCTCTGCAATTCATTTGTCTTCAACCCTAGTTCCATTTCCTTCATCTTTCGATGATCAAATTCTTCCAATTCAACACCCTTCAACTTTAGTGGAATATAGCCACACGATCCTCTGTCCATCGTCGTGCTTATCTTTCTTGAATTCTTTATTGTTCAATTGAGACTTCTTCATTTTCCCTTCTTCCCCTTCATAAATTGAGAAATGATTTTGAAAGCTTTCATTTCTTATTCCTAATTATTCGTAATTATTTCTTCAAATTAGCTCAGAATTGCTCCAAATCGCTTCGAGATTGCTTCAAGGTTGCTCCAATTCATTTTTCAAGCACTTCAATTGCACAAGTGATCAAAAAGGACTTATGAATTTTACTTTATACACCATCGGTTTTCCCTAATTCGCATTAAATGTGGCAGGTTCCAAAAAGCTGATAAAAACTTTATTTCGCTGCACTGAGAAACCCTAAATTGATCCGCAAAAGAACATATATGTACCTTTTCTTCTAGTTTCTTTTCTATAACCTTCATTTACTCATTTTCTACAACATATCCTCATGCCAACATCTAACACGCCATATACCCGGGAGGTTCAAGTAATTTTCTATTAATGCTCCCCCTAAGGCCATGCTAGGCTTAATTCTCAAAGGAATTGTTTGTACCAAATGAGGGCACAAACACATCTGTTGTCTCTGGATCTTCTTCTTTCTTCCTCCATATCTTATTCATTTCTTTCTTCACCTCATCTTTGTCATTTTTCTTCACGGGCTCATTCTTCTTTACCGGAGTACACTGCTTTCTCTTCTTACTTTTGCAAACTCTTGAGATATATTTGGGTTGCATACAACACTTTTCTAATTTTTTTGACCTCCATTAACCCTTGATCTACATTGATTTGCTTTGTGTCCATACTTGTTGCATGTATAGCAATAGCCATCAAAAGATTGATTCATTATGCCACCATTAAACCTATTCATCATCACCCAATTAATCATTCTCACTTGAGATCTACATTCAGTAGCTTTATGTCCAATTTTCGTGCATGAAAAACATTATCCAAAGAAGGAACCAAAAAACTGATTCATCCTGCTTCCGCACTTAGTTTCCCTATGACCAAATTTTTTACATGAAAAGCAAACACCATTGAAAGATGGATACCTTTGTGCATTTGGCTGTCTGCCAGGTGATCTTCTAGAAAAGTTTCTTGAATTTCTTTTATGCTTCCCTTTGTCTTGAGTCCTTTGATTATCTTTTGAGCTTTCACCTATTTCATTTCCCAAGCCACCTTTTTCTTTACTTGGTTTCTATCCTACAATCAACTCATCAAGCTTGTCGAAGTTGGATTTGAAATTGTTTTCACAAAGTTTTGATTTCTCTAGTTCTCCTTTCAAGTTCACCACCTCTTGTTCTAGTCTAGTGCATTCATCGGTCTTGATTTGCACCACTGTATTTAGACATTCTTCAATTCTCTTCTTTTCTTCCACTAGCACTTTCAATCCGATGATCTCTTGTTTCTGTTTCTCACTCACTTCTCTATGTCTTTCTTTGAATTTCTTCAATTTCTCTTTCAATTTTTGGACACATTCATTTGCCTCATCAAGATTTTCTTTCAAATCTCTATTTTCATTTTCAGCCTTATCAAGATCTTCAATGCAGCCTGGAGTTCTTCTTTATCATCCATTTGTTCAACCTTCAATATCTTCCTCAAACGGTTAAGCTCTTTACCAAGGAACCAAAGCTCTGATACCAATTGTTGAAAGGTGCAAGACACCTGAGAGGGGGTGGGTGAAGCAGTTTTCACCAAATACAAACTCAAATCTCAAACACTTATCAATTTTTTATCTTCTTAATTCTATTGTTAAGTATGAACATGAAATGCAAATAACAAAAAGAAATATCAACACAATGAACACTAGATTTTACGTGGAAAACCCAATAAGGGAAAAACCACGGTGAGGATTAACTCATAATATAAAGTGATTCCAAAACCGAATATATAAGGCTCATTTCCAAAGGGATCATTTCCTAGAATAGGACCCACTATCAGGATACAAAAGCTCACTACTTACACAAGGAGGCTCACTACCTACAAAAAGGATTACAAAACAAAGAAAATGGCTTTACAACCAAAATGAACTGGTAAGAGTGCACCTAACAAGTGTTGGTTCAGTTCTAGTGATGCTCAATAAGCTGACTTAACACACTTCATCATTTTCACACTTCTTCACATTCACATCAATTTTATTTGTCTCACACTACAATCTTCAAAATTTTCCAACATATATATCTAACCCGTTCACAAGCATCAATTAGGTTGGCCTAATTAGATGCAACCAAAGACTGACTGTTGGCTTCAAGCATTTACAAAAACTTTCCAAACAATAAATCAAAATGTGTAGCATGCTTCATCATGTCGGCATAGACCTAAGAAAGGTCACACATATATCCGCATTAAAAAATCAATTCACCATAACACCAATTATCCAAGAGGTCAGCTAGAGATAGGCTTAATTGCAAAATGCAATCAACAGAATAATGTCGATACACCATACGAGAACCTATGCATGATAGATTATGAATGAACATGCTTCCAACATCCATAAACCATTTCCCAAAATTGCAAGCAGCAACAATCAACTGTGGAGGATTGTAGACCAAAATACCAAAGGATGTAAACTATATACCTGTTCAGATACCAGTCCAAAATACTGGATCAAACAAAGACTTAGTCTTGCAGTTGCAACTCATATAACATGGTGACATCAATGACAACACAAAAAGTTGTATAGTTGGCCATTCTTCTTCATTCTTCCAACATAAACCTGAGAGAGAACGTACTCAAAAAAGGGTTACGAGACCTAAGCCCCAAGATGACCAGCCTAAACTTGAAATAGTGGAAAAAACTATAAAGAAAAGAACCGTAAAGAAAGATCATCCTAGGTTTATGGAAGAACCCCCGAAGGACCCGACTATAGAGATATAGAAAGTGGGAAAAATAAAAACTGGTGGGGGTGCTTTGACATCTGATTTTGAGTACTTTTCCTTTGGGATTGGTGATGTAGCATTGCCACAAATTAGTTGGGACTTATTTCTCTATGCTTTCAAAAGAAGAGTTGCAAATCACCCCACTTGCCACTTATGGACTTGTGACGTAGGAAAGTTGGTGTGCCCCAATGTATTTATGAAGGTGGATTTAATGCTTAAACTAGAAAGGTGTTAAGATCCAATAGATAAAACAATCAAAATATTTCCAAACTTTGTTCTTATGCTAGAAATCTCAGGAAGCTAGATAATGGAGGCTTTTCAGTTGAATCCAACTACCTCTGAATCCATCAATTTCTGCAAGCTATACAATGAATATGAGAAAAATAGGTTTGGGTATAGAAAGGGTGTCTTTCCTATATACAGGAGGCATGAATTGAAGAACAGTGTACCTTTTAGCCCCCTTGAGATGGAGCCATTTGATTGTGATGATTTTAAAAATTATTTCAAGAATACTAATTATGCATTGTGTCAAGTTTTGCATAAGAAGTATGATATTAAGATGGATATTTCCCTAATGACCCTAGCAATTGATATTCAACAAAAGTATCAAAATAGTGTTTGGTATTATGCTTCCTACATTGTTGAGCATTTACACAAGGACTTGATGAAATTGAAAGATGCAACCCCACCATTGTCATGTAGACACTATTCTATGTTGATACATTTGTTGTTATGGAAAAGCAGAAAGGTAATGAGGAATTTTATGAAGTTGAGAGAAAGAGACAACATGGACAATGAACTACCAGTGCAAATGTGGACCCATGTTTGGGATGTGCACTGCCCACATTCTAGTTACACTATGTGTTGCAATGTTTTTTAAGTTCTTGGTGCTAGAGCAGTTGGGTTTGAATCCTATGAATTGAATTTCTCAAGATGTTAAGGAGAATATGATTAGGACACCAAACATAAATTTAATTAGGGAGATTGCTATCTTCATACCAATCACACGACAATCAAAATTTATGGAGCCCCAATGTCACCTCACAAGTTTCCCATATATATGTTAGATAGGCAAGCATTCATAGAAATAATGTGGCAACTAGATGTCATGGATGAGGAACACTTCAAAAAATCAAGGAAGGCATCCCTTGTGAACCTTGATTGTGGATTTTCCTATTTCACTTGCACCTCAAAGGATGGCATTGAGAGGTTTGGCTCTCTTTTAAATAATTACATATTGAGACAAGATGCCATAAGGTTTTGTGACTCTAAAGGGGTAATTTCTGCTAAGAGAAGAGCAAGAGGATTATCAAGGAAACCTCATCATTTCCTCTTTGAAGAAAATGTGATTAGAAATTTATCCTTTGATAAAGAATTTATAGCAAGGAAAGATGCATGGAAGAGGATATGTGCAATTGAAGAAAAAATGTTGAAATAAAATCCTTTCTATGTTAGCCCTTATTCCAAGGTAGAGGATAAATTTGTGCAAGAAAAATTAATGCTTGGTGATTTTAATGATAAGAGCTTCTTTGAGAAGTAAAACAAGATGAAATAAAGGCCAAGGTGGCCAAACAAAACCATGATGCACAAGTGAGGAGCCAATCGGCTTATTCCTCTCCTCTAGGCATCCATGTGCAAACAAAGGAGACATGTGGGCAACCTACAATCACTCCATTAGTGGCTTATTCAACAAGTGGGAAGATTGGTGAGGCTCAAGTTCATGAGGTGTCTAGGGAGCACATTCCCATGGAGCAGGAAGTGGATTAAGAATTCCCTGAAGACAAAGATGATGCCTTGAATATAGTGGTCCCTCCTAGTAGAATTGTAAAGTGGGAATATAATGAGGCCGAGGATGATGATGTCAAGATAAATGCTTGTGATGACTTCATGTGTGATAATTCTTCTTTCAAGACCAAGCAATTTAGATATTTTTTCATCCATATAAAAGGCTTTGACATTAAAAGGAGGATTGAAGAAGAAAAAGAGAAAGTTGATCCATCCTTGCAGGAAGAAGCTAAGAAGGAGGAGGATAAAATAATGTAGGAAATTTTTGTTGTCACCAGCTGAAGCAAGGACATTGGTGAAAGGAAGTGGGGTTCTCTTATTTCCTGGATGGGAAATATCATCTGCTATTGCACTAGATGTAATTAGGAAGGACCCAGATGCCTCTATTTCTGAGGAGGTTTTTGACAGTAAATTTTTGGGCTCATGTTTCATCCCTAAGCTGCATACACTTGTCATTTGGTCTATGGCACCAAACACAAGGAAGCCTAAGGTCATAAAGTCTAAAAAAGGAGATTGAGTAGCAGTTGTTCAAAGGGCTACAAAAATGACTACCACTACAGCTGCACAATTGACAATGCATGTTGCAATGTTGACTGTGGATACTACTCAAATTATAGAGGCTAACTATAAGAAGTTGTTGGATAGATACAACAAATTGAGGGATGAACATAATAAGGTGCTTGCTACAATAAAAAGGGTTTTCCATCTCCAACAAGTTCTACCTCAGATTTTTCTACATAAGACAAAGAGACCCTGTCATTGATGATTCAGAGTTTGAACCAAGAATTGAAATCAGAAAAAGAGAATACAAAGATATCCAAACTGGAAATAGTTAAAGTGGTAAATGAAATTTTTGAGGATGTATTGAAACATAGAGTGACCAAATTGGTCAATAGAGCTGATGATGTGTGGGTTGCTTACAAGAACATCCATGAGGCTCACATCAAATATTTTCAGGTTCAAAAGGCCTTTCAAATTGAGTGGAGCAAATGGATCACCAAGGTTGGAACACTAAAGGAAATGATGTCTAAGATGCAAGAAGATTTGGAAGCTCCTACTAATGTTCCTAAAATATTGCAGGCCATTGATCTAATAAATGAAATTACAACTTTCCATGAGAAGTTAGGGATGCAACTCCAAAACCAATTAAGAATGTTTAGGGATATGGAGGGGCATGGCATGCCCAAAATATTGGATGATAAAGGTGAGTTAAAGGAGTTTTCTAAGTGGAATGATGAACTGGGAGATTTTCTCTCATAGGCTAAGATGATGTTAACCATAGTTGATTACTCCATGTTGAATCCCAACATTGACAACATGGTTGGAGTTGAAATGAGAATGGATACATTTGTTAAAGAAGACAGAGCTTTAATTGATGCAACGGACACTTAGCACAATGAAAAATTGTAGAACCTATTGGACATGTAATGGCCCACTGAGGATGAATACAACACATGGCTGGAAAGGTTCACAGAATGAGCTTATGTATGAAAGGTGATGACAAACATGGTGAATAACAGATGGGAGAGAAAAATGCATAGCCTGGAACTAGTATAGGTTAGGATTTTGTTAAAGTACTACAAAATATTATTTTCTCCCCAACATAAGGACTGGTGACACAAAGGTTGACTTGGATGGGTCAGCCTTCTCTCTTTTTATAGCTTTTCTTGATTTAGAATTTTGCTGACTAGACACTCACGTGGAGAGCACTTTTGGATCATGAGGAAGATATTTTGATATTGTTACAATGAATGAAAGATTCCTTTTGGAAGGTAGGTATATCTTCTTCAACAAATAGAAATGAACTTTGTCTTATATGTTTTCTCCCACTTTCAAAGGTGCAAATATAACCGTCTGCAGGGTTTTGAAATTGAAATGAAATTTATGTCAAATGTAAGATGTGAATTTAATTGTAATTTGGCCCGAAGCTTGTTGCTCCCATGTTTCTATAAATGGGAATTCAATGCCAATTACATGGGTCTTTTGATGGTGAAGCAATTTTTGAGCTCATGTGAGAGTAATTTTGTAATTCAAGCATAGAGAAATAGAATAGTGTTAAATCTTAGGTATGCATTTTGTGAATGTTGATGTTAGACCTGCATAAACATGAGAAACAATCACACAATTAGATTGATATGCAAGTTAAATCAACATTCCCCATGGAATTCATTTACAATGCACAAAATAGGAAATAAATGAAGAACACAACAAAGAAAGCTATTAAATCCTATTAAACCCAACAAACTCTTAATCCCATGGGGGAATTGGTGCCATTTTTATGTGGAAAATGGCCCTTTCCCAATCCCTTGTAAGCTTGATGAAGATTTGTTAGTGATTGAAGCTCCTTGATGAAATTTTGGCATAACCTAGCTATGAAACCATGAAAACTATGAACACTTGATTAAATGGATGAAATTAGCTCTAAATATGAAGATAGTGATTTTGCAATGAAGTTGTGGATCCAAAATCAAAGTCAGAGCCTCTTATTTATAGATGAGAGTGATGGAGAATGAGGAAAAAGGGATGAATGTGGGATCAAACACCAACCAATGACCAAGTGCCACTTGTCAACATGTAAGAGGATGAAGGTGGAGCACATTTTGATGAATGTGCCAATAAATGATATTAGGTGGAATTTCAAATTTATGAAATGACATGTTGGAGGGAGAAAGAAATGAATTAAATGCCACTTGGCTCAATGCACAAGGACATGTAAGAGGTATTGAATGCCTTGTTGGAAGGACAAATCCCTTTGGAGGGATTTTTTAAATTTGGAAGAATATTCTCTTTGATGCCATGTTGAGAGAAATTAGAAGATTTAATAAATCAAAAGAAATGATTCATTGAGCAAGTTGCAAAATCTAGAGGATTGGAGTGATTAAGATTAGAATTAATCAAGATTTGGTTAATTCAAAAAGAGATTATTTGATGTGACAATTTGATTTATATTTTAGATTGATTTAAATCAAAATGAGAGGAATATGATTCAAACTTAATTAAATAAAGATTTCGATCTATTTAATTAAAAGGAGATGATGTTAGATTAAATTAAATAAAGATTGATTTATTTTATTTAATAGGATGACTTTAGAGATTAATTAAATAAAGTGAATTCTTTAATTAAAGGGAGACTATAAAAGCTAATTAAATAAAATGATTTATTTAAATAACATGAGATGATGACTTAATTAGATAAATAATGATTTATTTAATTAAGAAGCGGAATGCGATGAATATAATCAAATAAGGGATATTTAATTAAATGATTATTAAAGGAGATGATTTAGGATGAAGCAATGTTAGTAATCAGGATCAAGTGTAATTGGTACATTTTCCATGTCTACATTTTTCCCCTCTTTGAAGTAAAGTACCTGTTGCATTGGTTCAAAGAATAAGCTCACCATGATCAAAATTCAAAAAAAATCAATTTTTAAATGCTCCACTACTGCCTCGGTGATAGAATTATGCTGGTAAACTGCCCCCTCAAGAGATCAGACGAAAATTTCAATTTTTTGGGTGATCTCATGAAAAAAAGGAAAAGGTGCCCGACAGGTTCAAAAAGGCTCCAGGATGCATAAAAATGATGCAAAATAGCTCTCGGTTGGGCGAAAATAGGCTCAAAGGTCCAAAACCCTAGCTAGATGGCTAAACAGGGTAAAAAAACCCTAACTTTTAGGCTTAAACAGGCCTAGAGGGGCCACTTCTAATTCATTTGTACACCTATCCTTTTGAAATTCTTATGATTTGAGCTTTGAGAATTGATCGAGATGGTGCAACACATGCTTCCACGACATATTTCCAAGCGCATGCAAGTGTACCAGAGGCTTCCCGGCACAGGACCAACGGTAAGTCATCATGTCCCGACTTTGTTTCTTGATTTTTTAGTGCATTTATTAGGGTTTAGAAGTCAACAAAGTCAAGTGGTTCCATATAGCATCGTTGAAAACCTCAAATCGGCATCACGCAGGCCTAAACTACGCCACTGATGATAGTTGTGCCACAGTGACTCAGTTTAGAATTAGGGTTTATTTTTCAAAGTGTGCCACACTTGCAAACAATGTCGTAACGGTATTGTTTGGAATTTAGGCTTAGCGGCTAAATTACGTCACTTTCAAACTACATTGCAGTAGTAGAGTTTGAGACTTTTAGGCTTCAAGCCGCGTAGTTTAGAAGTTTCAAGCAACAATGCATATGCAGATAGTGACACATTTGTTGTTTTGGTTGCATGAACTTCAAACAAGATCCTATTTTTTACGAAACTTGACGCGGTGACTTTCCTGATGCAGGAGGACATGGATTCGGTCCATTCTTATGAGCATAGGTCTTCCATTTTCAGCAGATTGACCCAGGACCCCCCTTTTTCATGAGGTACTCTAGGAGCACCTAGGGGCGATTGGCTTATCATACGTTGCTTATGCCCCAACTATCAGGATGCACCTGGGCATGATGACAGCATTGGCAGAGCACTGGCACAACGAGACATCTTCATTCCACCTTCCCACAGGCAAGGCCACAATAACCCTAAAGGACGTGTGGTGCATTTTATGTTTTCCTATCCATAGAGAGCGAGTTATCTATGATGTGGATGCTAGTAGGGATATATGCTATGAGATCATGGACCTGGATGAGATCATCTTCTCAGAGGGACAGATCGAGCTCAAGTGGTATAGGACTGTGGTACTGTCATTCAAATTGATCGTTGTTGTTGTCATTTCGGGACTCTTAGCACCAGATCAACGTAGCTAATACTTCAGTCTAGGATGGATTTTTTCTTGGGATCGGATGCTCTGATGGAAGGAGTGCTTTTCCTAGGGGCCAATGATGTTGGCCTCCCTGTACCATGATCTTCATGAGTTCGCATACTGCGATAGTCGAGCTATCAGATCAGGGATCACACCACTACATATTTGGGACTAGGAGCACATTGTAGTGCTCCACCTCGTGAGAGTTACACCGCTTGACATGGAGTTAGATGACCCAGTTATCTAGAGGTATAGAGGAGCCTTGACCTTCTCACATACAAGAGCAGCAGGCATTCAGTACTGGGGGTGGGTCATCGATGAGATGACAGTTTTTACCTGGAGGCCTTACCTTGGGTTGTTGACCTGGTACAATGATGTTCAATAGTTGTTCTTTTCCAGGAAGGATGATCTGATGCAAGGCCGAAAACATACTATGATCGAGAGATATTTTCTAGACCATGTGGTCTAACTATTTGGTGATGCTCAGGACCATCCCGATAACCAGTACGTGAGGGGGATGGCATGGGGTCATACCATCCTAGCAAATGAAGTAGTTTAGAGTTTTAAGTAGCCGGTAGCCAAGCCATGGCCTTATGATTAGGGATAGGCAGACCTGAGGATGACATAGGCCTATAGAGATTGACTCCGCTCGCCAGTTCAATTCATAGTACCTAGAGCACTATTGCCATGGAGGAGACCGAGAGTTCGGTTAGCAGGGCGAGGGCAGGGCCGAGGAGGAAGAGGGGATAGGGACGGTGATGGTGATGGTGATGGGGATGGCGGTAAAGGAGGAGGCAGAGGAGGAGGTGGAACCCCTACGCAACAGCCAAAGCAGTAGCCTGAGAAGGATAGGAGTCAGAGGGATGGGCATCAGGATCAGCCCATGGATGATCATCAAGACCAAGACAGGAAAAGGACCCCACTTAAAGATGGTTACCAGGGCCAGTCACCCATCCAACCACCATCACAGCCAGACCCAAGGGATGGGCAGATTTTATAGCTACAAGCTCAGATTCAGGTGTTGACCATGGAGAGAGATCAGGTGAGATAGCAGGTATTGACCTTGACAGCCGAGTGGGATCAGGCTATCTAGCAGTGGTAGGCTATTGAGCTGTAGGTAGCATAGGAGATGGGCCAGAGACAACAACTAGAGAGTATGGTTGCATCCTCCTCCTATAGCACAATATCTATGTGAGCATATCGGGAGGTCGTCTAAGAGGCAAAGTATTATTGTGTGCATTACCACCAAGTTGTGCCTCGAGCAACATGAGTTCTGAATTATTCATAGCAAATAGGATACAGGCCTCCAAAGGAGCACGAGGAGAGGGTGGGTGGTGAGGGGAGTAGCTAGCAGGGCTAGCTCTTTTACTATTCTTTTGAGACCCACGAGCTCATTTTTGGTAGCCCTGTGGGCGATTATACTTGTATTGATTGTACTATACACTTGATCCTGATCTTTTGTACCATGACAGTGTATTATTACTTTGACAATATATGAGATGATATGAGATTATTTGATCCAATGTATGATGTGTTCTATCTTATTTATGCATTATGGATGAATGTTTTTACTTTCTATATGCCATGGTCTATATGCAATGATTCTATCTTATGTGATGCAATGTGATGTATGTTTCTATATGATGCTTATGATGTGATGCAGTGATTTATGGATGCATTTCTTTTTTAGTA
Source organism: Sequoia sempervirens (assembly GCA_007258455.2). Classification (NCBI taxonomy): domain Eukaryota; kingdom Viridiplantae; phylum Streptophyta; class Pinopsida; order Cupressales; family Cupressaceae; genus Sequoia; species Sequoia sempervirens. The sequence continues at coordinate 65,971 of VDFB02077485.1, forward strand.
TCTTTTCTATGGACTTTTATGATGATGTATGGATAATGCAAATGTTATGATATACAAAATGTTTAGACTATCAAATATATATTATGCACCTAATGGATGATGATGGTAAAATGTATGAGATGCTATCTTTTCTTTTTCATTATATTTCTCATGTATGATATGGCAATGCATTTATGGATGCACATGGTATGATTCAATGATACATTTTTGTAATGATGTTGATGTATTTAATGATGATTCATATGTATATGACATGATATGGTGTACATGGTATAATAATGTTTATATGATGATGCAAATAGATGATATGTATGTGATGGTAAATGATTATGTAACAAATGCAAATGAATGATATTATGATGTATATGTGATGATGCAATGGATGCTTTGATGATGTATATGATATGATTCATTTATGCTTATGTAATGAATGCAAATGTATGGTTTATGAGATGCTTAGAATAACCAATCTATATTATGCAATGCATGTGAGATGGTCAGTGTTTCCTATTTGATATGATATGCAATATGTTGATGGTTTGTGGATGCAGGATGGATGCATTAGTGATGATGATTAACTGTCATGGTACCATGTTAGCATGGAAAGAAGATAGAAAAAAGTAAGAGAATCCCACAAGTCAAAAGATGATGATGATGATTTTCTTACCAGGAATTGATACTTTAAAAGGGCCATTTACCTTATGTTTGATAATACACATAGGCATGATGCATCAAAGTATAAAGAACCAGGATGGTGTTTCACCTAGTGTGATGGACTTTGAATTGACACTCAGATAGGAGTACTCATGTTCACACCTGGCATACAAAACCTTATTCAGACTATAGTTCAGATATTTCAAACATCTTGGACCAAAACATAGAAAGGAAAGCCTTCCTATGTGGTCAACAAGACACCTAAAACACCCTCTCTACAAACCAAACAAAGCACGCATAACCAAGGTTATATTACAAGCATATCCAACAAGAACAATAGATAAAAAGATAACGGTCATTGCCCCATTCCTTTCTCTCTAAGTCCTTTTATTTGGACATCATCAAGAGGTCATCGAAATAAGCGCAATAAGATAAGCCAAAAAGACAGATAAAGTAAACAAACAAGCTAATGTTCTTCAATACCACTAGCCAAGACTAAATTACAGTGATGCCTGATGTTGATGTCCATTGTAGGAAGGATGCATCCTAGGACATGATGTTATCAGATGATTTGGGATTGATTGTATGATAGGCTATTGACACAAAGACTTGACCAACTTGTTTACATACTAAACTAGACTTAAGACCTCGACGCTTAAGCTTTCACTTTCTATTTGCAAGACTTGCTTCTGATTGTTTTACCAAAGGTTGAGGGTGACAATGTTTTATTATGAGCGAATGTTTATTGTGGGTGAAAACCATATGGGACAGATGGATTTTTTCAAATATTTAGATGTTTTTGGAGTTTTCAAATGTTTTGAGGTTGCTTTTGGTATATTTCAAGATTTTGCAAATGTTTTGATTTTCAAATTTTCAAGTGTTTTGGGGTTTTTTGAGATTTTGACCAAGAGACTAACCTAAACCTATCCTAGGGGCCTCAGCGGATAATCAACTAGATTATCCTTGCCTACATTATAAACATAGAGATCACGTAGTTCGACTGACACACACTCAATTATTGATGATATATGAACAAATGGATTGCTAGTTTATTATGACTAACTCCTAAAGGACTAACCTAAGTGTCTCGGGCGATGATCAAAGATCAACCTTGTCTACGTTCAAAGCTCAAAGACCCGTAGTTCAACAAATGACTCTTTTTTTTACTTTTTGACCGACCTTTTGACCTGTTTTTGGATTTTGATATGTTTTGAATGTTTTTTGTATGTTTTGGTTTTATGAATATTTTTGGATTTTTTGTTTTAGAGACTTCAAGAACATACACGAATCCGATCCAATAAGAACATGCCCCCAACGTGAGGCAATAGACTACTCCGATAAAGGCAGGAAAAACTGACCTTGAGAATGGGTCAAGTAGTACTACGAGGGATCATGATACAAACACAGGACCAAGATATGATGCAAATATGGATGAGGGATGGATGGAGATAAATGGATGATGGAAGTGTGATGGATGGATGATGGAATCATGATGGATGGGTGATGTGTAACAAGCTATGAGGATCTTGGTGGATGGAAGGTGCTTATTTACACAAGGCACCTATTTTCCAGGTTTTCGCCAAGGTACTTGCCCAAAGCGCCATCGAAGTGGTTTTCACTAGAGGACAATTTTTTTCTTTACTATTATTAATCCTTTTTATAATTTTTTGGATTTTTTTCTTTTTTGATTTTTTTGTCTTCACCAAGACGCCTATTTGCCAGGTTTTCATCAAGGTGACCATTTTTTCAGGACATTTTCTGATTTTTTGTATTTTCTAATTTTATACCCCAAAGGATTAGGCATAAAACTTTTTGAGATGGGAGTTGTTCATGGGATCCTGTAGAGGTTCTCCTTCAGGTGTTGACAGCTGATATGCCCCTGACTTACAACTCACTGTGATGACAAATGGTCCCAACCAATTGTGTTCAAATTTACCTTTGCTATCTAGATTTGGAACATTCTTCTGATTCTCCTTCAGCACAAGCTCTCCTACCTGGAATGTTCATCTCCTGATCTTCTTGTTATAACTTTGCTTGAGATGGTTTTGGTACACTTGCAAATGGTTTAATGAATGCATGCACCACTCATCTAGCAGTTCTAGCTCATTCAATCTTGACACCTGATATTCCTCATCTGTGATGAGAATTTGCATTGATATTCTCAGTGATGGGAGCTCAATCTCGATGGGTAATATGGCTTATGATCCGTAGACCAGGGAGAAGGGGGTGGCACCTGTTGGTGTGCAGATACTTATTTGGTAGGCCCATAGGGCAGGATTCAATTGGAGATGCCAATCACTACCAGCTTCATTGATCATCTTCTTGAGGATTTTTAAGATGGTCTTATTTGTTGCCTTAGCTTGGTCGTTTCCTTGGGGGTAGTATGAGGTGGAAAAGTGATGTTGAATTTTAAACTTGTGGCATAGGTCACGAACATCCTGATTCTTGAAAGGTGTCCCATTATCTGAGATAATGGCTTGAGGGACACCATAACAACAAATTAAGTAGTTCAGAATGAACTTTGATATCTGCTTTCCAGTGATATAAGTCATGGGGATGGCTTCCACCCACTTGGTGAAGTACTCAGTGGCAGTGATGATAAAATTGTGTCTATTGGATGAGGTGAGGTAATTTTTCCAATGAGATCGAGCCCCCACTGTGAAAAATTTCAAGGTGTGACAATCGGGTGGAGCTCTTGAGCTAGTGCGTGGATGAGGTCCCCATGCTACTGACATTGTAGAGACCTTCTGACATAGTCATGTGCTTCTCTTTCCATTGTAGGCCAATAGTACCCTATCCTCAACAGTTTCTTGGCCAAGGTCATCCTGCTCGAATGTGAACCACAAATTTTGTTATGTACCTCAGTTAAGGTAGTTAATGCCTCCTCATCATTTAGGCAACGTAACATGGTTCCTTTAATGCTTCTACAGTAAAGGGTATCTCCTAGGATGACAAAACGGGATGCTTTTTTAACAAAGGATCTCTTGAGGTTCGGGGTTATGTCAGCTAGGAGGACTCCTATTCTCAAATAAGTGTATATATCATGGTACCCAGGATCACCGAGACCAACGATTTCACACACAAATTCAAACTCTGGTACCTCGAATGCAAGCACAAGAATCTGCTCTACGAGGAATTCTTGCTTTGGAATGTTGCGTGGGACATCTAGGAGTGATCTTATTGTAGTTATTGCATTTGCCACTCTGCTATTTGCTCTTGGTAGCTACTCAAATGTGATATTAATCAAGAAATCCTTAAGAATTTCCACCAATTTCTTGTAGGAGTCAATTTTTTGTCCTTTGTTTAATACTCACTATTGACTTGATTGATTATGAGCTGTGAATCCCCATATACCTTGAGTGCCATTATTTTGCATTGCACTGCTATTCTTAGCCCTATGACAAGAGCTTCATATTCCACTATGTTATTTGTGCAAGGGAATGACAACTTGTATAATCTTGGAATGTAGTCACCTTGTGGGGTGATGAAGAAGATCCCTGCTCCCGACCCATGTTGTGTGTAGGATCCTTCAAAATACATTTTCCAGTGATCTGCTACACTTAGGTTGAAGATTGATTCGTCAGGGAATTTTGAGACAAGGGGATTTTCTACATATATTGGTGCCTCTACCAACTAATCCGCAATTGCTTGTCCTTTGATGGCCTTGCACTCCACATACTCAATGTCATGCTCTGTGAGGATCATAACCCACTTGGATGTTTTCCCTGTAAGAGTTGCTTTAGAAAGCAAGTACTTAAGGGGTCTATCTTTGCGATAAGCTTTATCTAATGAGCTAGCATGCAATGCCTGAACTTTTGTGCTACAAATATAACTGTTAGACAGGGTTTCTCAATGGATGTATAGTTTAGTTCATGGACCACCATAGTTTTGCTGATATAATAGATAGCTCTCTCTTTTCCATTCTCATCATGTTGTGCCAAGAGAGCGTCAAGAGCTACCATTGTTGTTGATATGTATAAGATCAAAGGTTTTCCTGGAATTGGCGGCATGAGGATTGGCGGCGTGAGTAAGTATTCCTTGATCTTGTTGAAGGTCTAATCACACTTTTCATCCCACTTGTATGCTACCCCTTGTGGAGTAGATGAGATTAGGGGACAGCCTTCTCTGCTAGTTGCACTATGAATCGACAGATGGACTGGAGTCTTCCTTGTACACTCCTTAGTTGTTTCAGTGTTTTGGATGCCTCCATTTCGAGAATGGCTTTGACCTTAGCAGGATCTATCTCAATTCCTCTCATGGACATGATGTACCCAAGGATTTTCCCTGACTATACTCTGAAGACACACTTATTTGGGTTGAGTATGACTTTATATTCCTCTAACCTATCAAAGATGGAGCCTAATGCGGCCATGTGATCTCATCTTTTCTTGGATTTATCCAATTTATCATCCACGTAATCTTCCATAGTTTTGTGGAGCATGTCATGAAAGATTAGTGTCATGGCCCTCTAATAGGTTTCTCCTGCATTCTTCAACCCAAACGACATCATATTCCAACAATATGTCCCCCATGGGCAAGTGAAAGTTGTTTTATGCTAGTCCTCTTTAGCTATCATGATTTGGTTGTAGCCTGAGAACCCATCCATCAACGATAGCATCTCATGTCCTACCGTAATATCCACAATCATGTCAAGGTTCAGAAGTGAAAATTCATCCTTGGGACATGCCTTGTTGAGATCTCTGAAGTCTGTGTAGATGTGAATTCCCCCAATAGGCTTTGAAATAGGTACAAGGTTTGAGACCCACTCTGGATAATCTATCGATTGTATGAACCCTGCATCTAGGAACTTTTTTCAATTCCATTTTGACCAACAATGCTATCTGGAGATGCATCTTCCTAAGCTTTTGTCTACTAGGCTTTACTTTGGGATATACAACTAGGTGATGAACCACAACCTCTGGATCAAGCCCAGGCATATCAGCATAGGTCCATTCAAAGATTTTCTTTCTTTCTTTTAGGAATGTAGCTAAAATTTCATGTTCTTCTATGAGAAGTGACTATGCATAGAATGTTATGTGTGGTAGTTATTTTGTCCCCAAGTTGACTAGATTGCACCTCTCCACTAATATTGTTGACATCTCTTGATGAATTGCACTAAGAGGAAGATTGAATCCTTCATCCTCTGGCACCTCAGAGAGGTTTTCACTGTTGGATACATCCTTTATTTTTACTTTTTTTGAGTCAGAGAGTGCCATAGTGTGGTTTTCACTCAAAGACCTAGAGATTATTCTCATATTTTCACTTTTGTGACTGAAGGATTCAGTCGTTTCCCCATAATAGGCTTGTGTGTCTAGTATGATGTTGAAGCTATCCTTGTGATCTCCATATGGTACCATATCTCATAATCCCATGAATTTTGAGAGTGCCTCATCATTTTTGAAAGTGTCCAAAATTGGTGGTCCTCATTGGTCGTAATCGATGAGTTGGGGATAGACTAGGTTTATTTCATGGGTTTGATGGTCTGACTCAAAAGACAAGGTACTAATCATGAGTAGGGAGGAATCTTCAAAAAGCATAGGCAAGTTAGTTATGGGATCCTCGTCACTACTACACACATCAGTTATGTCAAAGGTAAATTTGTCTAAGGGTAGACCTATGGATACTAGTAATTGAAGGGCAGTTGCTAATAGTTGAGGGGGATTTTTGACCTTTCTAACGAGGCACCTTTTCCAAGTATGGTCACCTTTGAAGGGGTACATCTGAGACCAAGGTTTCTTAATCGCTTCTTCTGAATGAGGGGTTCAAATAGGTCGTTGTCATTTTGCACAAGTTTCTTATTTCTTTCATAGCCCATACTGAGCATCATTTGTAGACCTTTGTTGCTTTCATCCATTAAAAGATCAAGCATGGGCCTTCCATCTTGATATAGGAGACTGGATATGTCTCTTTCATCTCCTATTTCTTGACTTAGATCCCCCAGCTTCTAAATCTAGAAGGGTCTACTTTGAAGGTATGGAATGATGTTTCAGCTGGTTGGGGTTGCTCATGAGTCCTAGGAGATTGAGGTAACTCTCCTATGATGAAAGCACTCTTCTTCATCCTATAATCCCCACACCCATTGTCTTGGATAATAACCTTAATTTCAGATATATCAAGGATGGCATGTTTCTTTGTCTTAGAAGTGGAGGTTAATGTAGTTAGTTCTACATAGGAAGTGGTAGGGCCTTCATCATTCTTTGGGACTTGGGGGATTTTATAGTATTTTGCTTCCAGGCTCTTGTAGTAGGAAAAGGGTTCAAGATTACCATGAATCATGACCTCTTGATTTTAATATGGGAACTTGATGCACTGATGGAAGGTTGAAGCGATTGGTGGCATCCCATGGATCCAAGGATGCCCCAGGAGAATATTATAGGGTAAATCAAGGTCAAGGACCTGGCATGTGGTTTCAATAATGGTTGGCCCTACTTGGATAGGGAGTTGAATAGTGCCCTGAGACACTCTTTCCTGATCATCATATGCTCTGATTGTGATGCCCTTACCCTTTTCAATGGCATCCTCTGAGAATACCAAATTCTTTATTAATTTGAGGGAACAAATGTTTAGACCCACACCCCCATCCACCAGGACCCTTTTGACTTTGTTTTTATGAACCAGGACTTCGAGGTGGAGTGTACAATTGTGAGATGGTTGGGTGGGAAAGTCTTGATCAGAGAATTCTAGGAGGCTTGAGGTGGTGATATTTCTGACCATAGCTTGGAACTGGTCAGCATCAAGATCCACAACGACGGTGGATGGGGCTAATGCTTCCTCTAGGATTTTTCTATATGTTGGCGATATCTTCAACAACTCCAAGATGGAGATCTGAGTTGGGGTTCTTTTCGGATGGTCTAGGACATTGTAACCATGAGGACCAGACTTCGGATTTGAGGTGGATTCCCTAGGTGGTTGTGATGGTCCAGCAATGGTGACTTTGTCACCATGTGTGGTGACTCCACAATCAGCTTTAGCTCCTTCGATGCTAACAATAGTGACCATTTCATCAATGGATGTGACAACATGATCATACACATGGTTCACATTGGCATACTTTTGTTTTCCATGGTTTTTCCCTTGGTTATGATCTGGTATCGAATTCATGTATATTTTTAAGTTCTGATTTCTAGATGTTGCTTAACATTTATGATCTTGTCGTCAATGAGGTCTTGGATCATATTTTTCAACCTCATGCAACTGGTTGTTGTGTGCCCCTTGATTTTTTGGAAATCAAAAAGGTGATTCTCATTATACCATGGTGGTTTCACTTGGGGTTCCTGATAGTTCTCATAAGTGGGAATTTTGATGAGATTTTAGTTTATCAGTTTCTTCATGACTGCTTCAATTAGTTCCCCAAGGGTAGTGTACTTTCGCTTGGGGGGATTTCTATTTTGTAGAGGTGATCCCCCTTGATTATTTAGATTGTTGACCTGATTATTGGGTGGTTGTTGTGATACTACATTGGTTTGCATGTTTTTTTGATTGATGTTTTGTGGTTGTTGGTAAGTTTGGGTGTTTTGCTTTGGAGTGTTGATTATGACCTTGGCATCCACCACACTGTCATTGGTGACATTTTTGTTCCTCGCCCATGTGTATGATTTCTCATTATAGCTAGTGGATGGGCAATTGTCTTGATTTTTTTGATATGTGGGTGTCCTCCCTTGTGCAATAAGGGCTCATTTGATGTTGAGCGCCTTGGTTATCATTTGGTCGTAAGTGGTGATACATTGTACCTTAAGATGAAATGCCAAGGTTTTCTCAAGGTTGGTAATGATGGTGCAAACTTGTTGTTCTTTTGGCATAGCCCATTTGCTCTTATTAGCCTTGGATTGCCATCTTTGTAAGAACGAAGCGAATGATTCCCCCTTAGCTTGTTTAAGCACAGATAGTTCCTCTAGACTAACATCCATACCGATATTGAAGGGATAGTTTTTTATGAATGATTCTACAATCTCTTGGAACTTTTTGATGCCAGGAGGAAGGCGAGAGAACCACTCAATGGCTGGACCAGCCAAACTTTGAGGAAATAGCTGCATCAGATATGTATCATCATATGCGATCTCCATGCAATGTACTTGAAATTACCTGATGTGATCTTTAGGGTTTCTCATCCCACGATATTTTTCAAATTCAAGGATTTCAAACCCCTTGGGAAACGGTACCATTGTGAGGCTCCTATCGAATGGATAGGGACACAAGTTGCTTGGTTTTTTTGTTGTTTTCCCTAATTGGAGATCAAGCACTTGTTGTGAGAGCAACTTGATTTGTGCCATCACATCGTCTTGTAGATCAGGAGGTGGAGTGAATGTGTTTTGAAGTGGTTGAGGTGTTTGAGGGATGGGTGGAGCGTTGGGTGTGTTGGTGGGAGTTTGTTGCAAAATTTTTTGCATGATCAAGGCTTGTTGATATGCCTGCATTTGTTGTTGTGCCAACAATGCTTGTTGTTGGTCTTGTTGTTGTTGTGCCAACAATGCTTGTTGTTGGTCTTGTTGTTTGTGTGCCAACAATGCTTGTTGTTGGTAGTGTTGTTGTTGTGCCAACAACGCTTGTTGTTGGGCTAGTAATGTTGCTTCTTGTTGCGCTTGGTATTGTTGCAGGGCTTGTTGATATGCTTGTTGTTGGGTTTCTTGCAGTTGTGCCTGGTATTGAGCATGTGCTTGCACTTGCTAAAATTGGTATTGGGCTTGCACCCGAGCTTGAGCTTGTGTCTATTGGGAAGCTTGTGCAACTCGTGCAGCTTGAGCGGCTTGAGTTGTTTGTGCAGCTTAGGCAGCTTGGTATTGTTGTAATAAGGCCTAGGCTTGAGTAGCCTGTTGTGCTTGTTGTGCAACTTGGGCTGCTTGCACTTGTTGAGCAGCTTGGGTAGCTTGTTGACTTTGAATTTGTTGAAGTGCCTTTTGATAGGTATCTTGTTGAGTTGCTTGCAACGTGATGCTATATGGGTTCGCCATGTTTGATTTTGGAGGTGGTGGCAGTAGATTTGGAATGGTGTTCGTTGTCGTGATGAGAGGTATTTTTGTATTGAGGGTGGGGATTTTTGTGGTGGATGGTGCAATTGATATGCTCGGTCCTTGGGAGACCGCGTTTATGGATGGCATTGTGATTGATTGGGTTGCCTGGATGGTTTCCATCTGTTATTGCGATATCGATGGCAAGATTGGAGGATTCAACATGATGTTTTGATTGATGATCGAGGGTTGTTTTGAATTTGATTGAGTTGTGGTAAAGGTGGTAACCCCAAACTGAGAGGTGATGTGGATGTTAATGGAAAAGGTGGAAGAGGTGGAAAAATGGGTGGTGTACTCTGTTGAGGAAATGATGAAGATAAAGGGTCAAAGATGCCCCCTGGTCCAAATAGCCTGCCTCCCCCTTGCAAAGTCATAAGGAGAGAGGTTTGTGTGTTGAGAGGATATGTCGGTGTCACATGAAAAGATGATGATGGGTCATTGGGGTTTTGAAAGGTGAGTGGAACATTTGGGTGAAATGAATTCAATGGGACGGATTGACCCAAGATAGTGTTTGCATCCAAATCTTGGTTGTTCACAAGGGGGTGTGTTTGTAATGCCTGAAGCAATTGGCTCCCCTTGTTGACAATTGGTTGTGTTGGAGCAATGGATGTTGTGATTTGGGGGATGCTTTGACTGATGCATTGAAATGGAGGTGTGGATGAGATTGGGGGTGTGGATGAAATTGGGGGCATGATCCCAAGAGGCTTTTCCACAATAGTGCTTACATAAAAATTGGAAGGGAGTTTAGCCCCTTCTTTAGCTAACTCAAGCATGTATTGAGAGGGATTTATTCTCATCATGGTATTGATAATTTTGTGAGTTTCAGGATTTTGAACCATTTCAATGATTTCATCTTGTGTCCTCCCTAAGACATTATTGGTGACGTCTTCCACTTGGCCTTACTCTTGACAATTTTATCATGATAGAGGAAGACTGGGCATGGGATTGCTAGACCCAACAAGATTGATTTCAGACATGGTTTGACTTAGGTCACTCAAATTTGATGTTTCTTTGTTCATTTCCATGTTCTTCTTGTGTTGAGATCTAGTTTGAACCATAAAATAGGGATCAATTTTCAAGAATGTAAGAGATGAACCTCTAATTCTTTGGATTGATCTAATCTTTAGGTGCAAAAATGAAAGTCCAAGAAAATGAGGATCAAAAGGATGATGATGGTGATAATGAAGGATGGAGGATTGGTGGATGTTTGAACTCTTTGGAAACCTTCAAGGGGATACTAAACTTTAGGACTTTGGATTTGATGCTTTGATTTTTTTGATTTTGGATTGACTTGACTTGATTTTGATTTTGATTTGGGATAATGAACTCATAAACTCTAAGAGGTTAGATGTTGTCTTAGAGTGAACTAGTCCACAAAATGATAATTTGACTAAGTGTACAAAGAAGGATTCATCTATACACACATAATCAAACAAGATTATTTGGATTTGTTTTGATTTTTTTATTTCAAGAGGATTTGCCCAAAGTTTAGCATAGAGGATTTTTTCAAGATTTCCAAGAGTTGTTGGTGAGGTGAATTTGGATTTTGATGTTTTAAGAATGGATGAAATTTTTTATTTTGACCCCAAGAGACTTAGAAATACTTTTGTTTACTAGACCAAGGTGTTGAAGAACATGCTAATACTTCCTAAGTGAGATACTCAAACCTTTGAAAGAGACTTGGATTTTGACAATAGTAAAATGAATACAAATTTGGATTATTCCTTCATGCACATTTGTAAAATTTAAAGGTCAATCTTTCTCTAAACTCGTAAAGCTAAAATGTGAACGTCAATGTTAGACCTGCATAAACATGAGAAAAACTCACACAATTATATCAATATGCAAGTTAAATCAACATTCCCCATAGAATTCATTTACAATGCACAAAATAGGAAATAAATGAAGAAAACAACAAAGAAAGCTATTAAATCCTATTAAACCCAGCAAACTCTTAATCCCATGGGAGAATTGGTGCCATTTTGATGTGGAAAATGGCCCTTTCCCAATCCCTTGTAAGCTTGATAAAGATTTGTTGGTGATTGAAGCTCCTTGATGAAATTTTGGCATAACCTAGCTATGAAACCATGAAAACTATGAACACTTGATTAAATGGATGAAATTGTCTCTAAATATGAAGTTATGGATCCAAAATCAAAGTGAGAGCCTCTTATTTATAGATGAGAGTGATGGAGAATAAGGAAAAAGGGATGAATGTGGGATCAAACACCAACCAATGACCAAGTGCCACTTGTCAACATGTGAGAGGATGAAGGTGGAGCACATTTTGATGAATGTGCCAATAAATGATATTAGGTGGAATTTCAAATTTATGAAATGACATGTTGGAGGGAGAAAGAAATGAATTAAATGCCACTTGACTCAATGCACAAGGACATGTAAGAGGTATTGAATGCCTTGTTGGAAGGACAAATCCCTTTGGAGGGATTTTTCAAATTTGGAAGAATATTCCCTTTGATGCCATGTTGAGAGAAATTAGAAGATTTAATAAATCAAAAGAAATGATTTATTGAGAAAGTTGCAAAATCTAGAGGATTGGAGTGATTAAGATTAGAATTAATCAGGATTTGGTTAATTCAAAAAGAGATTAGTTGATGTGACAATTTGATTTATATTTTTGGATTGATTTAAATCAAAATGAGAGGAATATGATTCAGACTTAATTGAATAAAGATTATGATTTATTTAATTAAAAGGAGGTGATGTTAGATTAAATTAAATAAAGAATGATTTATTTAATTTAATAGGATGACTTTAGAGATTAATTAAATAAAATGAATTATTTAATTAAAGGGGGGCTATAGAAGCTAATTAAATAAAATGATTTATTTAAATAACACGAGATGATGACTTAATTAGATAAATAATGATTTATTTAATTAAGAGGCAGAATGCAATGAATTTTATCAAATAAGGGATATTTAATTAAATGATTATTAAAGGAGATGATTCAGGATGAAGCGGTGTTAGTAATCAGGATCAAGTGTAATCGGTGCATTTTCCATGTCTACACATTTTAGTTTGTAATAGGCTTAATGCTTTTACAATGGTAGTGGCATATAAATGACAATTACAAATTTTGGATCAGATTCTCTCCTCTGTATTTTATCTTTTGAATTATGAATAAAATGATCAAGGATCTTTTATTTGTCTTTGATCACTCTGGTTGAATGTATGATTTTGTTTTTTCTTTAGTTCAAAGAACTAATTAAATGCTTAAATGAGATCATAGGTTTGTGAGATGAGATTCAAGGATCAATAAGAAGTTTTTGTGTCTGGATACATCGAGTTGTGTATTTCAAAGCAATATATCAATAGTCTATAAATGTTTGTTTTCATTGCTAATGTATTATAGTTTGCTACAAATATGAGTCTATCACCCATAGATAAAGCACTAATCTATTAATTTGGCTATCCTATATGTAAGTGAGCCTTCCCATACCTGAAAAAGAACACAAATCTTAATGACAATCTCTGACATACCTATAATTGCAGTAAAGTGGTAGGAAGTATCGCTCATTCCTTGCTTTAGGTAACAATTCGTTAAAGGGTTAGCCAAATCCTTATAGAATTTTATCTATTTGCATTTGATAGGAATGTATTTGTTTGTTTCAATGTCCATGATAAGTATCGTATAAACATTGTCAGGATCACCCTCCTAGGTTTCACAGAGCCAAAAGTGTAGAAGTAAAGGCCTAGCAATCCTTTACTTGCTCATTGGCCAATCCTCACCTCTGCTTATCATTGAATTGTGAAAAATTCATAAGCATCTGGGGAGATTAAGTTTGGTTCTCAAAAAATAACCAACAGGTTGGGTTGCAAGGCTATGTGCCCTACAACTCACATACCTACAACACTCCTAGAACACAAGAGAACACTTTGTCAACACTATGAGATGGAACCAAAATATTTCACATTAGGTTTACCAAAATATAGAAGAGAGGAACAGACTGCTTAGGACCTAGGTCACGAAAGGGTCTAGAACAATAGGCTGCCCTGATCTACCTCGAGCTAAGGAATTGTTTCAAATAGATTTGACAATTAAAGGGGGTGAAAAGGAAAGACAACTGATATGTCACTTTCCTTATGCCAGCTTGATAATTTCAATAAATCGGGTGAGCAATCTTCTAGATTCCAAACTGCAACTTAGGTAGCTCACTACCAGAGGACTCCAGCATGGTGCATTGGTGTCTCAGTGGGGGTGTTGGCATCCGTATGGATAGAGTGTAAAGTATAGACAAAACTCAAAGAGAACCTATTAATGACCTAACAAGTATAGTTTAATGCAATGACAGAAACAACAAATAATAGAATAATAGAATAACAAGAAGAATACTTTAACTGGATCTAATCTACGAATTGACAAAAAAGGGGGAGGAAAGCGCACCTTCCTACCCACGAGTTGATATCTTAAAGTTCCTTGCACAACGAGCAACCTACACACGCAAGAACGACAAAATTTTGGGGTTGTGTATAGAGGACTACCGCAATCAGTCTCTCGCTTCAGTGTTCCCACCTCCACAGACAACCAATACAGCAATAATGGGAGAAATTCAATAAAGAAAGGTATTGAAATAGAAGTTTTATGCACTATGCTAAAAAATCAATATGCTACAAAAATAATGCGATGATGCTAAGTGAAAGGAAGATGAAACAATATCACCTTCAACCACATGCACTCAAGGAATATGGGAGAAGGAGTGAGCTCACAAGCTTGCAAATATTGATGTTGTTGCAACAATGAGGAGATTGAATCCACAAAACACCAACTTGCAGCTTCAATGGAGGTGAGAATGTTGTGAAGAGAGTGAAGAGAGAGTTGTCCAATGTCTGAATGATCAAGAAGTTGAAGAGAATGAATGAGATAGCAATTTAAAGATGAAATTGGAGGGAAAGGATTCGTTCAAGGTTGGTCAAGGGTGTAGAAATGTTACACTTCATCGCCAATGGAGAGTTGTAACACCTTTATGGATTCTAGAGCCAGGAATCTTGTCAGGACAATAATGCACCACATAGAAGTCTACATGTCACGCTAGCGTCCCTCCGCTGACACAAAAAACAACTACCAAGTGGATGGAAAGTGAATGAAGGACGTGGAATAGCATCATCATAATTAATTTGTCTAAGGTAGGAGGTGCATAAATGTGGAATTTGCAAAGGGTGAAAATTCATGCCATTATAAATACCTAATTATTTCATCATTTGAAATCTAACAAGATCTAGCAATCAATCGTTGGGAGAAATTATTCTCAAGAGAAAGTAAAGAGTGGTATTTTAGAGCTTTATTGCAACAATTCAAGATCCAAGCATCATGTTAAAGTGTATGTGATTTCATGTTTTTATATTATCATTGTTTGTGAAGGCTAACCCTTTTAGGTCTCCAAGAAATTCAAGCAAGATCCAAGACCTTGAGATGATGTGCATGACTTCAGTCCTTCAAGGAAGCCATTGAAGAGTGGTGAGTTGAAAAACTTTGTTTCTTCATCATTGCTTTCTACCATTTATCTTTCCTATCATTGACATTTCCATTGTGGAAGTGGAAACACTAACACAAGGTTTGACTAAGGTAAGCCCCTAAATGACACAACCTTTCCTCTCTCTTTCAGTGTGGAGGTTTTAGATTTGAAGTAGATTGGAAGAAGCTTGAATCCCCATTGTCCATTGTTGCATTCAAAACCCTAGACCTTGTTAAATCATAGAAACTCGCCTATAGAATTATTCGATAGTGATCTAAAAAATTTGTAGGAAAGAATCAAGAGCTTAGATTCAACATTAAAGGACTATGAAAACAAATCCAAGACACCCCTACAAGGATAGAGATGCCCTTGGGAACTTATGTCCTTCTATTCTGATTGATACAATTTTTTTAGGATAGGTACACAACACTCTTCCCTTCCAAGATCTACCTGCAAATCCCTACTTCAATCTATCAATTGTTGGAAGCTTGCATTTTTCATATTAGGGCACATAGTATAATTAGGTTAATCAAGGAAAATTAATTATAATCTATTTCTAAGGCTCAAAAGGATCAAATACAAGTCTGATTGGCTCAACTTCATGGTCGAAAGTAAATCTAAACACCTTGTTGACTTACATCCTAATTTACCCTTAAAAAGGAGTAAAATTGATCCTAGGTTTAGACATTAAACTTAGGATTCAATTTTTCTATGTTGCAAGATCATTCCTAGTGAATAAATGCTTAACAAGATCACACTTTACAATCACATGAGTCTCTACATGGAGAAGATAATGTCATAGCTTTTGTGTTGTGAAAATGAGAGTGAGAAATTTTTTTTCATAGTAGAGTACTGAGTTTCATAATCAACCAAAATACGACTAATGTAGTAGACTACTCTTTCTTTACCATCATCATCATGTTGAGCTAAAAAATCTCCTAGATCATGAGGTGATGTAAAAATATAAAGAAAAAAGGTCTATATTGCATAGCCAACATCAAGATGGGAGGATTAGCCAAATAACTCTTGATAGATTCAAAAGTCTTGTGGCATTTCTCATCCCACCAAAAATGAACATCTTTCTTCAACAAGCACATGAGTGGAAGAGTACAATCAACTAATTGAGATAC
This sequence comes from Sequoia sempervirens, assembly GCA_007258455.2. NCBI lineage: Eukaryota > Viridiplantae > Streptophyta > Pinopsida > Cupressales > Cupressaceae > Sequoia > Sequoia sempervirens. Next base: position 82,237 of record VDFB02077485.1, read on the forward strand.
AAATGTATGAATTTCTTGAATATTCCCTTGCAAACTACGTAGTTGAGAGATGTTCTTAGGTGGAGGCATGTTAACAATTACATCAATCTTATTCATATCAACTTCTATTCCACAATGAGAGAAAATAAATTATGAAAGTTTGCCAACATACACATCGAAGACACGTGCTTAAGAGGATTTAGACTCATCTTATAGAGTTGAAGTATTTCAAAAATAAGGAGAATATTTTCAATGTGATCTTGACAAGTCGTAGGCCTAGCCAAGATGTCATCAATGCAATCTTCTAAGATCTTGTGAATGAAATCGTGAAAAAAAATTCATCGCTCATTAATAAGTTGCTCTAGAAATCTTTAATACAAATGACATGACTACATAAAAAATGGTACCCCAAGTGTTAGTAAAATTTGTCTTATACTTATCTTCTAAGTTAATACGGATCTTATTATATCCTAAGAAGCCATCCATGAAGGATAGCAAGGAATGACCTGCAGTTGAGTCCACAATCATATCAATGTTAGGAAACAAAAATCATTTTTGAGATAACCCTTATTAACATCACAAAATTTAATACAAATACAAATATGACCATCAAGTTTACTAATGGAAATGATATTTGATATCCAAGGTGAATAGTCAATGGGAGGGATAAAAACAACTTTTAAAAGATTTTATATCTCAGTCTTAACTAATAAAGCAACCTTGGGATCCATTTTACTAATCTTTTGATTAACAGGCTTGGCATTGGGAAATAGGATGATATTGCGAACTACCGTAGATTTATCAATATCAAGCATTTCCTTGTATGACCAAGCAAATATATCAGGATGAGAATGCAATAAATCAACATATTGTTTAGATTCTTTTGGAGAGAGAAACTTTCCAATCTTAATTACCTTTTTAAAAGATTTAGGGTCAATGAAAACATCAAAAGTATCCATTTTGAAGAGAGTACTACGATCTTCAAGATGGGGTATAGATACATTATCACCCATATTAGATAAAGGAGCCTTCTCATTAGAGCTCATAACAGACTCTCCAAAATATGCTTATCTATTCAAGTAATATGGGAATCATCATTTATGATGATAGGAAGGTAAGTTAGAATAGACACCTAAGAAGTCTTCTAGATCTTCATCTGAACAGAAAATGTCTAGTGGAATTTCATTACAGTCTTGTTGGGTGAATATTTTGTTGTCAACTATCTGGTAAAAAAATGGTTATATCAGCCATAGTATGATGAGATAAAATCTCTCCTCTCAGAAAGGGGAGGCTCCCTTCTTATTGATGACTATGATCAACCAGTAATTAACTAAGATTATTTAACTAAAAATATCCATGGGGTGTGTCCATATCATCTAATTCTCTTATTTCAGAATAGGTTCTTGCTTACAAACTTACAATGAAAATCTTGTGATGCTTACAATATGTAATGAACCACAAACTACTAATTGGAGCAATAATAACCAATACTCAATTTAGTTAAACGTAAGAATAATTGAAATGATACTAGCAAGTGTTAACACCAAGAAACCCACAAAAGCACAAAGTCTTTTGTTACTTCTTATGCTAATTGGAAAAAGAAAATATATGGAATATGATGCAATCCAAATTCTTCACCGTATGCCAAGATTAGATCAAACAATCATAGATGATAACTTGCAGCCCAAAGTCTTCAAGTTACTCCCCAATCACAAACATAAACACAACTCTAAAGATGATATCCCAACTCAAAGACTACAAAATCAGATTTAGAACACCTTCTAGAACATTTGATTCCACACCATGAGTCAATCACATACACAAGAGAATGCAATAGAAAATACTTAAGAACAATTCCAATGCACCATAAGCTTAATTCAAGACAAAGATTGAACACCAACTTGCTTTCTTTATATTGATTGAACATGATTTACACTTTGAACACAAAGTTTCAATTCACTCTTGTTTCACTTCAATAGCTTAAAATATGATAATTACAAAAGATCCCCCTCTTATTTATAGAGAGAGGTTATGAGCAAAAATAGGAAATCTACAACTAATTTGACTTATTCAAAAATAGATTCCAATTTGATTTGGGACTATGCTCTTTTTACATGTAATTGCATATTACAAAAAGACATGTAAAATGCCATTTACAAACTACAAACTACATAATGAAAAACTTGGAAAATAAACTACGTGTCTATAGACACATTCTCTTCTATATTTTTCTCTTCAAAGTCATCAATTTTTTCAATGCCACCTGACCTTCAATGTCATTTGGCCCTGGTGTGTGACTAGGGATGGCTAGAACTTGTGTGATAGATTCCTCTATGCTGACATGTAACTTTTTGTGCTTATCTATAATTACCTTCAATTCGTCTAGAATTACTTGGAAATCCACTAATTTATAAATGGAAGATAGTGAGAAAGCTTCTGATTCTATCTCAGTTTGAATAATTAAGTAAGTTCCTAGACAACTGCATCTATAGGAAGAGTTTTCTAACTATTATCAAGTATCTAACATGAAAGCTCCCCTAACCTGATAGTGATGTCTAACCCTTTGTCAATGCTTGTATCTTGGCCTTCCTACAGATATTTTATCAATTCATTAAGGACCTCTCTCTTATGTTTCATTGCTTCTTGGTACTCAATGTACATTTTCCTTATGGGGATCACCCCATTCTCAACTAACACTTCCATCTTGAGATCTTTCAACTTTGTCCAAGCATCAAGGTCCTTTTCCACCAGCTGTAAATTCTGAGATAAATTTCAAGCATTTGATTTAGCTCTAACTTGGCATCATTTATATTATTTATAATTTTGATAGAAGACTTTAGAAGTTGAGTTCCTTGCACAATTAGTCTGTCTATCCATGCACTAATAGCTCAACCTTGTGCCCTCATCCTTCAGCCTTCTGAATTGCATCATCATCTACATATTTTGTAATAAGTACAACCAATTCAAAAGATTGGATTATCTTTAACAACATAGAAGTAAGTTGTTCTACCTTGAGCTTAAGTTGATCCTTGATAACCTTATCTATGTCATATCTCTTAATCAAAGAAGCCATTGTTGCTTGCAGGTCCTCCTTGGCACTTTCATGTGTCATTTTTCCATTTTGAATCCTTGTGATTACATAATCAATACCTTGGACTTCCTCAACAACTTTATCTGGTGGTGGCTCTCCCAATTCAACATACTTATTCCCTAATTTATCAACAAGCACCTTAGAAAGTGTTTTGGCCTTCTTAGCAGTCTTGGGCTTAGCTGGAACAATTTTTCCAAAGTCAAATTCATCTAAGGCGATGGCTTGTTTCTTCTTCTTTGATTTTTGTGATATTAGCCAAGGAGGAAAGATGAAGGAACCCTCTCCAATTTTTGTCACCAAGGTTTGTGATAACGAGGTTGGTCCCATGGCTTGTGAAAAAGATGGGATATCAAGTGAAATAATAGTAGTAGTCAAAATTGGTGGGGTTTGAGTTAACATTGTAGTAGGAATCTCTACGATTGACATTGAGATGCAAATGTAGATATGAACTTGTCAAAATATTATTATGTGAATGTATCAAGTATGGGTGAGGAAACATCTGGAAAACTAGGTAAAGAAGAAAGTGAGCAAAAAAAATTCTCAATGTTGCCATTAGGGATTTGAAATAATGATTCTCTGGTGGGTGAGGAAGGGGATGAATACACAAAATGTACATACACAATAGGTGAAGCAAAAACAATAGAAACAGTAGGCAAAGGTTGTACACTCAAAGTAACTAGAGGAGTGGGAATTTCAACTATAAAAATTATAGGAGAAGAGGAGGGAGGTTCTTCTTGCATTGACTCCAATTGAGAGGTATCGAAAAATTCTTGTTCATCCTCTTCAGCGTGATTTCTTCTCTGCTATATCTTCCTGATTTTATGTTCCTTCTTTTTCCTTTTCTTTAGTCTTTTTGATCTTGAAGACAAGTTTTAGATTCTTTCTGGTATCAAAAGTATCTTCTTTATTTTTTGTTCTCAATTTTGTCGTTTTACCAAAAGGTTCTTCAGAAAAATATTCTTCTGATCTTGTTTTGAAAAGCTTGAACTTTATTCCTTTCATTTTCAACCAAATATTAGTGTTAGCAAGAGTAGGTTGGAACCTTTCTCTTTTGAAATCATCTTCTTATGTGAACATTGGATCGATGGAAGAGCAGTGTTAGCAATTTTGTTTCCCACATATGCAATATCTACAATATCATCTTCTTCTTACATGTCCTTGGGAATGTCAGCAAGCTCAAAGTTCCTAATCTGCTCTAAGGTAAGTTGACTGAAGTCTAACTTCCTTACATCTTCATCACTTTTGTATTCGGATCATATATCTTCAATCTTATGAATATGAGTATAGCTTTTCTTAATCTTATCCTTCATACCCCAGTAATCAAAATCATTCCTTTCCTTATACTTCTTCATAGTTACCCACTGCATTTCCACTTCCATTAATTTAGCTCTTGGAGTTTTAGTTTTTGAATACCTACTAATGGTGAGTGGAAACTTGAAACCAACTTTATGATATTTTTCTTGCTTGATATGCACAACCATTATTTGCCTACATAACTACATCAGTACAATTTTATCACTTGGGTACCTTGGTAACATGTATGGGTATCCATCAAAATAACCAACCCTAATATAGGTGAAAGTAGGAAATTACAGAAACATGCAACCAAAAATTCTCACTAGTTCCCAAGCTTCATCAAAGACCCTTTTCTTTTCAAGCTCTTTATTAAGCATACAAATGTAAGAATAGAAGAAGGCATCATTTACCTTTTTGAAGTGCTTGATTCTTTGTTTCAAAGTTAGTTGTGAATAATACTCATACACTAGAATCTTTCTTCTATCACCTTCTTAAGATAGGCTAGGAAAATGCCTCATGGAGGTAGCAACATACACTATATATGAGGTCATATAAAGCCTCAAATAGGTTGACACCTTTGAGAGTTTTCCAAAAATTGAGTCACTAATTTGTTTTCCAAAAAGATCTTCTAATTACCCTTCCTTGTGACATATCTATTGATACATCCATTCCTGAAAAGTATTGGATGTTGGAATCCCTTTAACTTTGCTAAGGAGAGTTATCAAATCACCCACTTCTTCGATAAACTCACTCCAGAAGATGTTATTTGGTCACCTTGCAATTGTAGTCCTAGAAGTCTTAAGCCACTGAGTGTTGATATTTTTCTTGGACTCATCTGAACTCTTGTCATAATGATCTTGCGGTGACTCCATGGTGATATTGGCATAATCATCAATATCTGGGCACATGAAAATCTTGTCAAAAAATTACTCATCCAATATTATGGCTACCTTCTCAGATGCATCTATTATGTTCTTACTCTCCTTATTAAAATTGATAGCTACTACTAACACAAAATCTAGATTCTTAGTTGATATAGGAAAGGAAGAAACCAAATGAATGGTACTATTGAGAACAACTTGTGTGCTTGAGGCAATAGGTTATTTATTCGCCCTCTCCAAGAATTCTAACATGTCTATGTGCCCAATTTCCATATCTTTGATATTGTCTACATTGGAATCCATGGAAGTCATTGGGAACACCCCTTGGTACTTGTACTTCATATTTTTCTTCTTGGGAGATGGATCAGTCATTTGGCAAGAGACTGCAATAATGAGTTTCAAAATCTTCCAAAGAAGAGTTTCAAGTGCCAAGGTTCATACAATTGTGGAAAAAATCTGCACTTTTACATCTCTAAAGTGTTTTGGTGTAGTTTGGAGAAAATTCTTTGAACTACATGGGAATTTCTCTCTGGGTGTAAAGTTGGAAAAATTCTTCGCCTTTACATGAGGGTAAGTATTTGGATGTAGTTCAGAGAAAATTCTCTGAACTACACTTAGGGTAGGTCAAATCAAGTGCAAGTTAGAGAAAATTCTCTTATTTGCATATGTAAATGGTAAATCTACTTGGTGCAAGTCAAGAAACCTTCTCCAACCTCCACTTGTGTACATGTAAAGGGTATGCACTTCAAAGAAAATTCTCTGAAATGCATGGGGTAGATTATCTTTTATGCACTTCTGAGAATTTTCTTTGAAGTACATGGGAATTTCATGCAAGGCTAACAAAGGTGTTGCATGAATAAAATTCTTTGCATATGTTAGGGGTTTAAGGGTGTTGTTCGAGGAAAACTCCCCAAACAACATTGTTAAGCTGAGAGGGTGTGTTGTGCAGGGAATTTTCCCCAGACAACACCTTAGAGGGTATATATGAGTGTTGTGTAAACAAAAAATCCCACACAACATAGTAAGTGTCGGTAATGCTTAAGATGTTTAGGGAAATTTCCTCAAACAACCTAAAGACATTGTTCAAGAGGTAAGTGTTACACAAATGGTTTGCAAGGGGGATGTTCAGAGTTTTATCTCCACATAACATTGTTCTACAAAGATCTAGTGTTGCTTGGAGATTAAAATCTAAACAAAAATGTTCTAATAGTGCAAATATCAAAACCTAAACCTAGAATGAGCACGTGAAAACACACTCTACATAAACAATCAAAGATAAACCTAAACAACGTATTGTTGATGGTGTTTTCTACACAGCAACAACTAAGACAGAATATGATATCCTATCTCTCTTGAAAGGTAAATCTCTATCAACAAGCCTCAAGAGATAACCCCAAGGTCTCTAATGTTAGGTCTTGACAATGCATAAACAACTCAATGATAAATGAGAAAATGTTGGTAATCACAAAAGGGACCTTACTACAAACAAATACTGAATCTTAAGTTTATCAGATTTTGCAATTTGATGATACTTCAAATCCTAAATCTAACCCTAATGATAAACAAATAGCAAAATATAAGGGTTTCAAAGGGATTTCTAAATTAAAACTAATCCTAGGATTAACAATGCAAATGACAAAATACTTGAAATGGACCAATCCCTCATAAACTAATTCCTGCTTGACCCAGATAAACCTGCAATCTTACAGAAATAGTGCAATCTTCTAAGGCACGAAATATTTTCAGATCATGAACATTCATCCAAAACAACCCTATTTGCAATTGAAATGAACAAACATTCACAACTGAACTAAGCACAATGAATATTAAAGTCCAGGCTAACTTTGCAAAGTAACTAACAATCAACCAGTTGCAAAAAGTATGGACTAGGGATTGCTACAAACACTTCAAGCATTAGATCACAAACACCATTGAATCATCTAACATCAAATCTAACATATATCAAATAACCTTAATCAATTTCAAAAGATAGAATCATAAAAACCATGCAAGATAAACCAACATAAGAAAATTCACCAAGGCACAATGTCTTTGCTTGTATTGAATCATCCAAAGTAGAAACAATTCCAATGTTTTGTGTTACAACAATTGCTCCAAAATAAAACTAACTCCTAGCTCTAATTCTCACTCCTAATGCTTAATTCGCTCCAATATATTAACTATATAGCCCTTACAAATGAGGAAAAATGCCATATTTATAGAAACCCCCCAAGATATGTCAGCCCAATTAGGGTTACAATAATAAATAGCCACAAAACAAGTTAGCCCAAGAAGTTCTAGAACAAAATAAAATAGCATTAAATGCTTGAGACTCATCCAAGTTGGCCTGGGTTCTCCAATGTGGTTTGGTCCAATGCATGTGAAAGATGAAGAGGGAATAATGGGGAAGCACAAATTTTGATGTGATATTGCATTAAATGCTTTCCCCTTTGTCCTTGTTTTGCCCCATTTTATCTTGTATTATCAAAAATGCCTTCTCCAAGTTGGCCAAAGGTGGAACAATCAACACCTTAATTCTCCTCTCAATAGATTTAATATCATCCCTTTATTGCTTAATGGTTTTATCCCAATCTGTCCTTAGGGCTTGATATTTATCCATGACTGCAATGTAAGTGGTTGCATCATCTAGTTGGTGCTTGGTAACTAGGCCATCATCGACTGGAGAATATACATCATGCCACCATTTCCTGTGTTGCTCTAGATTCAAGTGTTTTGGTGCAAACCTTTTCCTTCCTGTCATGATCTCAAAGAAAGAGATACATTTATCGTAAATATTTGGCAAGGTGCCTCCTATTTGCTTTCCTTGCTTATGCACCTTCTTCAACACCTTCTACCTGATTTACAAGGCCTCATGCCATTCCCAGGGTTCTGCAACTTTTGAAGAAGGAAGGATTCCATCACCGACTAGCTTCTCTTTAGTGTATTCCATGATAGTCCTAGTTTTCTATAGTGAGAGGTCCATATCTTCTTTATCTTGAGCTAACACACTTTTCAACCACTCCACAGATCGAATGGCATCCCCACCAGTTGATAGAATGTCCTTGATGGCATCATCTCCTTTGGCTCCTACCCCTTGCAACCAGTTTAGTGTGGCATGAGTAGCGGTTTTCATCTTTTCCAACTCAATTATGGTTTCCTATGGTAAGAGATTTGTCATAGACGATGAAGAACTGATTTGGTTGATAGATTGTAAGGGCTTCATCAAATCCTGTAGATACTTTTCAATTTCTCATTCTCCTTCTTCAACTCTTGTTTGGTCTACACTTCTTTCCTCAATCTACCCAAGATTACAACATTATAGCCTTCATATTCTTCAATCTCCTGTTCCATGGAGGTAGGCCCTAAGTTGATAGTTTGTACACTGTAATCACTACTAGTCACATCATCCTTATTCTTATCAGGGGCAAGAGTAGCAATGTGAATCACTCTATTATTTGCTTCATCTCTCTCAATCTTTGAAATAACCCTAGCCTTCTTCTTTGTTTTACCTTTCCCAATTTTGGCCAATAAGTCATCCCAGTTTGGAAGAGTTTCATCCACTACAATCTGTTTACTCTTCAATTCCCTGTCCAACCAAGCAGAAACAATGGAATTCGACTACAAATTACCTTGTTCAACCTCGTCCTGCTGACCCCTAGAGAAATCCTCATTCAGATTTTGCTTATCAGGAGTCTCTTCAATCCTATCTTCCCTGTCACCCTCTAGATTCCTACTCTTTTCTTCATCATGCTCCTTTTCTACATGTTCTAGTGAAGGAGTCTTGATTGGCACTTACTCTCTCTCTGGAGGTCTATCTTCCCCATGGTCAATGGGTGAGTCCTCATTAGTCACCAAAGGGGACTACAAAATCTTTTCTATTTATGCCTCCGCATTGTAGAGCTCACCTTCCTTGAATCCTTCCTCTCCTTGATTTTGGTGATCCTTTGCATCCTTAGATTCACTTGGTGCATCAGGAGATTCATGAGGAGAGGAATCATCATGTTGTTCTGTGGCAGGGGTAGCTGAGGGAACATCCTTCTTCGGCACACTATCCTTGGGAGAAGGAGTTCATGATCTTCTTGTGTATACCTGTGTTTTCTCTCCCAAACTCTCCACATTCACTATTGGTGGGCCAATTTCACCCTCTTCCTTGGAATATTCCTTCCTCTTTTGAGACAATCTCACTATTCTTCTTCTCTTAGGCATGGAAACACTACCATCGTCTCCCTTTTCCTCAAGTTCCTCCTCTACAAATTTCCTTTCCTTTGAAGTATGTTTCATTTTCTTGGCAATGGGTCTCCTTTTCTTCTCTCCTTCCTCTCCTTGAGCATCCTTAATCTTTAGCTTGAAAGGAGAGTTCACCTTAGCCCTACCCTCAAGGTCCTGCTCAACTGAATCTTCAGAGGTGGAATGAGCTTCTAAATCCCCCATTAAATCATAGGTGCATTGCACACCTTCACTCTCCAGCTCCCATATCTAGTGCTTAATCCATAACTTTGTGTATTTAATCACGGGAGCCATGACTTGTTCTAGTTCTATCTTTTCCTCCTCTAGCCAGTCTATTTCACCAACTGATTTATCCTTAATAGCTTCATAATCATGGCCCTGAATCACATCCCCATCTTCATCTATCTGATTCAAGATGACTTTAACATTGTACAATCTAATCAAATTGACTGGCAGCCTAGAGAATTTCTTCTTTCTGATCTCAAACTCATCTTTGCAGTTGGCCCAGTAGTCTTCTATGTCAACCTTGTGGATGCATTCCCTACTAGCTTTCTTTTGGGCTTCACCAGTTCTATCAAACTCGGGCCTCTTGGAGTGGAAAGATAAGCCCAAAGTGCTCATCTCCTTCTCAGAAAAATGTGTTGTATGTATGGAAGAGCAAGCCTCATTACTACCTATCCTGGGAGGAAAGTCATTGCTAAACCCTGTTTTGTGCTTTTCCTTCTTGACTATGGCATTAAAGTCACATATCTGCCTTGTGACATCCAGGAGTATGATGTGGTATGTGGGGTATCTAGGAAGTTTGTATGGAGCTCTTTGGCAGCCATCTATCCTGATGTACAAGAAAGTCGAGAATTGTATGAATGAAGCTCCAAACTTCTTAATCAATTCCTTGGCTTGGTCTAAAATTTGAACATATTCCGCACCTTAAAGCAACCCAGTGATGTACATGGTAAATGCATCATTCACCCTCCTATAACTTGAACTACCCAAGTACAACTGTGGGTACACCTCATAGATCACTTCATGCCCAAAGACACCTCTAGTATCCAATCCTTTGTATGGGTGGAACCTGGAAAGTGCATAAACTAAGTAGGAGGTCATAGTAAAGCTCTTTGTCTGCAACACATTGCATAATTGATCATGTATCATGGAACTTATGATGCCTTCCCAGTAATAATCAGTATTCTGCTCCATCCTTACTATAACGAAGAACATCTAGTTCTCAAAGACTCCTGCACTTTTTAATCACATTACTCTGCTGAGGAGTGTAATTGCATCATAATATTTTGACTTGAATTTTGCCCTGAATAATTGTTTTGGAATTTTTCAGATGTGGGTCTTAGGTTTTTTCAACCAATAATTGATCACCTGTAGAGCTTTGTTGGTATCATCCTCATAATACTTCTTAGCCATGTCCAAATCAAAGGCCACCACATGGGACCTATCAGGCATGTCAAAATTTGGTGCCACTGAAGGAGAGGAGAAGTTAGCCATGATTCTACCTTGAGGACCAATCACCCTCTGAGTGCCCTTGTCATAATGTTTATCACATTCTAACACTAGCTCATAGCATTGAACTGTAGGAGGAAAACCGGCCACATGAGCCAACCCTCATTCCACTAACCTTCTAGCCAACAATGGGGGGTCCTTTTGTGCCATTTTAGCCTTGAATTCCTCATACTCCCATTTTCCTACATTGGTGTCACCAACCTCAAACCAAATGGAGGACAATTTAGACTCGGGAACCTTGTTCTTTATGTCTATCTTGATTATCTCTACCTCAGAGATAGAAGATCCTTCAGCACTTGAATCTGTCTGCTTGCCCATTGTCTTGCTGGCTATCACTCTACTTGATTCAGACTACATCCAACAAGAAACCACAATAAATCCCCTTTATAATATCAACATCGAGGTTAGCAAACCATAGACAATATAATTATAATCAATCAACCCAAAGTTGTGATTAAAATCCCTTAAATTTAACATAAAGCACAACCATCAAGAAATCCAGGATTTTGAGCCATCCGGGGAAATCAAGCTAGGGAGGAAATCTAGGAAATTCCCTACTAAGCAGATTTTAATGATAAAACATGGTTATCCAAAAAATCAATCATCACAAGACAAAGGAAAAGCATATAACATCTTTTAAATGATTCAAATCAAACATGAGATGCTAAACCCATAACATTGCATTCATTATCCTTCAAATCCTCCATACTGTGAGACTATTTTGGGAAAATCCACCTAGGAGGGAAATCTACAGGATCTGCAAAATTCTGGGCTTTTTCACACATCCGAGAAAATGAGGAGACAAAAAAATCAGGAAATTCCAAAGGTGTAGGAATTCCACGAAAACCTTGAAATCCTAAAAATTGTTATTTCTCCCGATCTCACCCAAAATAATCAATCTATCATGAATTTAAGGTCTTTGGGCTTGAATCACATTTTTTTTTAGTCTCCTATTGATCATCTTCAAGTTCCCAACTCTCTCAAAAGCAAATTGGTGAGGAATAGAGATACCCTAAACTTGATTAGCAATTTCCTAAGCTTAAAACCCTAAAATTTGCCATTAACATAGGGGATTAGCTCAATTTCAGATTATCTATTTTACTAAGCCCAAAAATGGATTGTTTAAAAGAGGCACAAGTGAGCTTCGCCTAGATGAAATTGAAAACACGCTCACAAACTTACTCATGGCCGACAATCAAACAAGCTCGAAAACCCTAAACTCGAACCAAATAAAAACAACCATGCACACAGGGTCGAGCTCAAAAATGCAACATGAAAATGCTAGGCACCACCAAACTCAACAATGAACAAAGGAATATATTGACCAGGTCCTCAAAATTCATGAAAATGACAAACCCCAACCCCAATTTAAACACTCGATGCCAAAATATGCAAAATCTAGACTCTAAAGGCCCTCAAAGCACCAAAGCATCATTTACATTCAAGAGTCACAAGCAAGGTAAAAGTCACCTAGCAAACAGTTACAATGAAAACGCAAGAAATCCATCGCCAAATCCTTGAATTGATCACTCAAGCTGCAAATCACCTAAGCACCTCAACATCAAAATCCTTATGGAAACATAGAGAAAATGACAGCAAGGATTTCCCCAAAAACCAACTAAATACTGGTCACAAGAATCGTTTCCTTGAGCATTAATGCAATCGACAAGACAAGTCAAAACGCAACCCAAGAATTTGATAAGGCGACAAAATTTTGGAAAAATCTAGTCCATGCGAAATTTTGTGAGGTATGTGAAATTCTGAATATAGCATGAAAGAAGCCTCTCTCGGGTTTTCAAGGTGTTTGGGGAATTCCGCCCAAAGGGAATTTTCCCAAAAATAGCGAAAAACCCGAAATATGTCCAAAACATAAGATTTTCAAAATGTTTCCTAGAAGGGGGGAATTTGCATGAATAAGATAACCATTTAGGCACATTCTAGAGCAAGCAAATCCTCAAAATCAAAGGGCCAAACACCAAAAATGAAAGCAAAAGAGGGTCCATGCTTTCAGTGGGGCATGTGTGTGAAGACTACACAACAAATGGCGACTCCTGTTGGGAAAATGCTCCAGAGCATTTCAATGACAAACTAGAATCAAGAACCGAAAATCTCTAGTTTCAACCCTTACATTAGGTCACTAATTTGGAAGAGCTTCAAAATTCAGAGGTAGACAAACCTTTCCTATACCAGGTTCAAAGTGTGTGCATGTATATTCATTTTCCTTTCCTTAGTTGCAATAGGAACCAAATTTTGTTTGACTAGGCTACATAAAGATTCTAACTTCAAAAGAATCCTGGATAGAGCCTCGCTGCCAATTAGGCATCCATAGCCCTAATGAGGTTATCGTTGTGGTCCTCCCAAGCATAGCTCTACTACCAGCCAGGTGTCCATAGCCCCGATAGAGATACTTGGATATTCTTGATAAGTTGAATTCATTCTTTTGATTTTCAATATTTTATCTCTTCTTCCTTTTATCTTTCTTTTCTTTTTACTCTTATTTCAACCTGTGAACAATGAATTTCACACTCAGGGCTGAGAACCACAATGGAGCTGAAGCAGAAATAGGATTTTTTACCTAACTAGACTTCACAAGGACCCTATGCTCCTTTTGAATTTTAAAGATATGTGTAAAGATATGAGACCCAAATACATTCCAAAGCTAACCTAGCCCATGATTCATCCACTCATAGCACCTAATACATGTGACACCAAATACAAGACTTTTACCAACTGACTCTGGAAGGATGAATGAAATTTGTAAAAGAAATACTTAGGATAGCCCCATATAATAAAATAATTGCAATGCAACACACCCAAAGAAAATAGGAAAACCCCAAATCAAGAGTGGAGCAAAAACAAACCAAACCAAAAGCAAACCTAAACTAACCAACAACAGCAAAAAAACAAAGCAAAGCAAAGAGGGAAACCTACTCTAACCAAAGCAAAACAAACCAGACAGAAAGGAAACCTACTCTAACTATATATAAGGAAAGAGTTGTAAACAACTCAGGATTGGAAGTAATGCTTCAGGTACTGCCCATTGACAGGCAGTGAGATATCCTCTCTAGTGAGAGTTTTCAAGAGAAAAACATTATCCCCCAGAATCTCTGAATCTGATAAGGGCCAAGCCAAAGTTTTGCAAATTTACCATGCTCTCCCTTACGGTCATGGGCTTTATCCCAATAGAGAACCAAGTCAGAGATTCTAAAGGCTTTAACCTTAGCTCTCCTATCAAACCATATTTTGACTACACCTTGATGTTTGGAAAAATTTTCAAGGGCTTCATCTCTTTTTTCTTCAAGGTGTAACAATTCAGCAAGTCGGGCCTCCCATTTGACCCCTTCATCATAATATTCACTAATGAACTGTAGGGTGGGGATTTTTAACTAGATGGGAAACACCAGTTCTAGCCCATAAACCAGGTGGTAAGGGGAAGTTCCTATGGAAGCCTTATTTCTTGTATGATTTTCCCAAAGAGAAAACCAAAGTTGGGTGTGCCAGTCCTTAGGGTTTCTTTCTAATAGCTTACAAAAGACTGTCAAGAGGTTCTTATTAGAGGACTCAGCTAGACCATTACCCTGGGGGTAGTAATTGGATGCAAATTTAATTATGATTCCATGATCAAAGGCCCAATTAGAGAATTTCAATGATGTAAATGTAGGACCATTATCACAAACTAAAGACAAAGGACATCCAAAGTGATTGATAAACTTTCTCCAAAAACAAACACGATCATGGCTAGGAAGCAGGAGGCATGTAGATGATGAAGGAACAAGAAAATAAATAGTAAAAAGGAAAACAAAAAGAGTTTAAACTATAAATAAAACACCATTAGAATGCATTAAAGGCTACATGTGTAGGAGTAGGAGTGTAGTTACATAGAAAATCTCTGTGACTACATGAAACATGCAGCCGATTAAAAATGTGCAAGTGCGCTAAAATTTAGCAACACTATAGTTAAGAAAAAATGACTAACACTTAAAATTTGACTTTTGCAATTTTTCATAAAGGAAAAAAGTCGACCTAAACAAACTAACTTTTTCACTGCATCATACTATGCATGAGATGAATAAAAATTTGTCTCAATATGCGTGCTTAGAGGATGTGATCTATGAAATAGAAAAGTTTCGTAGGGGTTAACCGATGAATTGAGTAAGCAAAATTTGAGGATAACAAGTCTACCTTGCTTTCATTGTATTCAGGATGGACCAATTTAAGAGGATAAAAATCAGTGGAAATCATGTTTACATTCAACCACCACTTCACCTTAGAGGTTGTGGGATGGTATCCAAGCCCAACTTTAGATTCACAAGGATCAACCTATAAGGGGACGTTAATACCTTGTTCAGTAAACCCACAACCTTTACCTTTGTAACCAAAATTAGAGAAGATAGTGAATATTGGTCTATAACATGATTACAATTCATGAGTAGGAAGATTAGTGTAAAGAGCATACTCCATACTATAAGTATCGTCTTCCTTTATAGATGTATAATCATTCTTCTTAGTAGAGGAGAATGAAAATTTTGGAATGTCTAAGTGGATAGGATCTACTTTGGACTCCTCGATATAGGATTTAGTGAAGTTAAAGGATCCCCAATCATCACCTAGACATGCATCCAATTTAGGAGAAGAAATAGGAGTAGGCTTAGGACTTTGCTTCGAGAGGATATTCTTTAGAGACATATTCAAGGGTATCATTTGTGATAGGTATCACTGGAGTAGATGTCAACGTGTTGGGAGATAATGAAGCAAAAAAAGTTAATAAGAGTAGGTGCAATCAAAGTTTGAATAGTAGTTTCCATCTCACATAAGTGTAGAACATCAGGTTCAGCCTTGATTGTGATCACCTCATTGTTAGCAACAAACTTCATGAAACAATGCAAAGTAGAAGTAACTAATCCCAAAGCATGAATCCATGGTCTTCCCAAGAGAATGTTTTATGGTAATGGCCCTAGCATAACATATACCAAGGTGGGTATGATAACGAGTCCCAACCTTAAAGGAAAGGTCATCGTGCCTGAGGCTTGCCAACCAACATTATCAAACCCATGAATATACAAGGAAGCAACAAGGAAATTTGAGTCAACTTTAATTTTAGGTAACAAATCAATGCTACATACATTGAGTGTCGAACTGGTATCAATGAGATCACATCTAATACTGATATTATTAACGCAAACTATTATCATCAAAGGATCCACTTGATTTTGTACTTTTGGAGGCGAGAGCTCATGCAGATGGAACACAATATTCAACAAATCCAACTGAATATGATCTATAAATGCATTAACATCCATAAACCTAGTGGAAGAAGGAAAAAGGATCTTTTGCAAGGCTTCCTAAAGCATACCTTGGTAAACTGGAGCAATCTGAAGTAAATCTCAAAGTGAGATCTTGGCGAGAGTAACACGAAGTTACTTAACAAGATCATATTCACCCGGTTGCTTAGCTGCATGTCTAGGTGCTTGAGGAAGGATTGGTTGGGAATATGGTAAAGAAGTAGGTTGATTAAAAAAAAATTGATTCCTTATAGTATAATAAATATGGGCTACCACTCTATAAGAGGGAACCTTAGATTGCATGAATCTCATGTAACAGTCCAGCATGTTACTTTCGACAGGAACCCCATGAATAGAATGAATTATTTTAGGATATGGGATGGTTGTAGTCACATAAATAATTGGTCCCTTAGGCCTTTGAGGGGCAGCAAAAACTACAATTACATTTATAGACTTCTCAACTTGTGGAGAAGGTAGAATTTTTTTTAATGGAGTTTTGAGTAGAAGGAGATGCCTCTAAGAAATCATCTAGGAAATCATCCAACATATCAAAATACTATTTGGAAAATGTATTATCAAAAGAATTAAAATTTTGAAGCAAAATATTTGACGTGACTTAATTCACGTCAGGTTCACCAAAAATATAGAGGGGATTCACTACCCTCAAGGCGATGGGATCTTAAGGAGCAAATATCCCTCAATTACTTCAAAGATCAAAGCTTAGGTGATAGGATAAATAATAAAGAATGTGTATACAATCTAATTGAATTAACACTAAGTTACAAATGACAAGAATATTGAAATCACTTAATTACAAGAGTAAATGAAAGAATTAAATTCTATGGTATACAAAATAGGACAGCACAAAAATTGAAGATTGTACCTTTAAGAGGATTAGCTCTCGGCCATGGATTCCAGCACATCGTGTGGACGTCTATGCACTACATTGTCATCTCTAATAAAAAAAACAATTTAAAAATCCAAAATCCAAAATACCCAGCTTGTTAAACCTATTCATCTACACACAAATAGGACGAGAAAAATGTTTGGGGTTTTTTAGGGGTTTTCCTTCAATCAAACCCTCATTTTGGTGTTTCCACCTCCACGGATAGCTAGATAGGATTGAGATAGATAAAAATGCATAAAGTAAAGACATGTGATAGAAACAAACCCTACTAAGGATGAGAACCCCTATCCAAAATATAATAGATATGTGATAGAAACAAACCATGCAAGGAGGAGAACCCCTATTACAAATATAAATAAATAAGGACAAGATTGCATAGATGAGATTGATAAAATGATAAGAGAGAATTACCAATACCTTGTGGCCCCCATCTTGGATTGATAGATGTGATGGATTTACGTGCAAGAGAAGCCTTGATAGTTTCTTGAGAGAGTATTTTGGAAAAGCTTCACTATTTGAGTGAGAGAGCAAAAAGAAGTTGTTCAAGAGAGCTTTCATTGTGAAATGAGAGTTAAAAGAAGATTTTTGTTAAGTTGTATGGGTGGAGGAGCTGTTACCCACACATCCTTACCACTAAAATGTGTGGCATAGGTAAGGAACACAAAAGATTTGCATTGGAATCTCAAAATGTATGGGGATGCTAGCATGTTGTGTAGACATCTATGTGTTGTGCAAGTGTCATACCAAAACTTTGCAAGAATCAAACACTCAAACTACTGTTGCTTCATCATTGTTCCCTATGCATTCAAAATCATGAAATTCAAACTTATAAATTTTTTCCATAAATGGCATGGGCCTAAATGCATAAGTGTGAAATTGCCACGGTGCAATTTTACGATACTACTTGAAGATGGGATGTTCCGAGTACCAATTTTTTCAATTGTCAAGATGTTGATGTCACCCATGGGCCACTTTTAAGTTACCACCATTGATTTATTCTGAGGAGATTTGAACCATTGATTATTGTAACCAACTTGTGGTACCTTTTTTGAACACACTCGAAGACTAAGAGGGGGGTGAATTAGTCTACACAAAAACCCTTCCAGAACAAGATTACTTTAGCATAATATAAACTTTAAATCCTTAAGCATATTAGCAGCAAAGAAAGATGTAGCAATTTAAACCTTTAACCAATTCAAAAACTATCAATAATGATAAATGTACAACAATACTAACCTTAACCAAAACAACAATAATGATAAAAGAGACAAGAACACACATCCACAAGATGACACCAGATTTATGTGGAAAACCTAATGTAGGAAAAACCTCAATGAGAGTTAACTCATAATATAAAGGCTCATTGTCAAAAGGACTTGCAAATTAAGGCTCACTACCTCAACACAAGATACGAAGGACTTGTGGGACTGAAGCAAACATAACTCTAGATGCAATATACAAGGACCTAATGAGATTTACTATCTCAAAGCAGGATATATAAAGTTTATGAGAGAATTACAATATTTTTCAACATAACACTCTACTAACTGATGTGTTATAAAACATCTGATCTTTCCTCTTCACAATGTAGCACTAACTCTATTGGATATTCAATATATTCCACAAACTTTATTTTTTGCACTTGTACAATTCTCCATTTTGTTGCCTCTAAAATGATCTTGCATTTATATCCACCACAACACTTCAAAACTTCAATGAGGTTGGCCAAAAGAAGATACAATTTGAATTTAACAAGTCAGCCACTAAAGAAAAATTTGATCCTATCCTGAGGATAAATAGGACCAAAAACAACCTTATTACATCTTCCAATGTGATCCAAAACAATTCACATGCTAGTGCACATCGATTTAAGTCGGCATTAAAGGAAACATGTAGATGAAACATGAAGCACATAACCAGTTGACCCTAAAACATTCTTCCAATTGAATCTACTTGATGCAATCCCAAACAGGATAGGTGAGGACCCAAATCTATCAGAACAAATCTCCAATTGCTAGCGCAAACCCCCAATCACATGGCACAATAAAAAGAACAAGCCTTGATGGCTAGATATCTATAAATAGCCCAAAAAGTCAACTCAAGACATAATGCATCACCAAAAGAGGTCAATCAACAACATGTGAATCACATGGGGATATTTCATGAACATCCAATAATACTTCCATACATATCTTTCTTACTGACGTGTCTTCAATAGCCACCACTGACCAAACAAGAACATATCACTTCATCCAGGAAGCACAAAACACATGATCATAAGATGTAGTATTAACATATCAACTTGCAGACCACTCCATTACATGAAATTAGAACTGATATGCTACATGAATGTTGAGAACACATTCACCAATCCACACGAGCAGAGACATCAATGTGGAGATATGTGGAGCATTTCTCAGACTAGTCCAAACAACTAACAACACTCCCAACCTTCTACAATTCACATAAATCTCCTCAAAAACATTGGTGACCTTAAAAGATAGGAGTGCAA
Source organism: Sequoia sempervirens (assembly GCA_007258455.2). Taxonomy (NCBI): domain Eukaryota; kingdom Viridiplantae; phylum Streptophyta; class Pinopsida; order Cupressales; family Cupressaceae; genus Sequoia; species Sequoia sempervirens. The sequence goes on from VDFB02077485.1 coordinate 101,924, forward strand.
CATCCATAGAGCACTAACTTTGAATCCAAAATGATAAGACCATATCTTCAACAGTGGAGGAATGTAGAGCATTCTCCCAAGCAAACTTTAAAGCAACTTCCTAAACTAGAAACACTTAAGCAACTTGCAAAGACCAAATCTTTACTTTTTTGTTAGGAAATATTGCATTCAACCCACAATCTCAATCCATTTCCTACATAACCCCACATGAGAGATAAACATGCATAAAAGCAACCAAAATGCATAGATCAAATAGACAAGCCACAAGATAACACAAGATATACCTGGGGAAAACCCTCAAGAGGGAAATACCCAACCTCCAAAAGCATCCATACTCCATCATATTTTTCAGCAATAAAGCAATACAAGTGTTACAATGAATACCTTTGAAGCATCAAGCCTCTCAATGCATCCTCATGTTTCCAAGCATGAATCTACACATCCCATGTCATGCTTCACATATGCACTCCTCAGAAATACTCAATAATGACAGCCCACTCACCCAACCAACCTTAACCACTAAAAATGTGCTTGTTTTTATAGACTCGAGCTCACACAGATACAACCAAGTGGTAAGATAAAACCATGTGCCACAAAACCATGTGAACACAACCACTAATCCCTTATTTAATATTAGGTTCTAAGTTTTCACTTTATTTAATATTTTCCTAATATTGAATTATTATCACATGTCTCCCACACATTAAATATACAATGTTATAATACAACATCAAGTGGTCCCCAAATAATTCCCTAGTGTGATTAACCACACCACCTAGATGCATCACAACTAAATAATTATTTAATTACATTATAATAAATCATTTTATGCAATGGTGTATAACACCATATGCCAACATCTTTCAACAACACTTGCTTTTTCAAGAACATCAAGAGAGAGCATTAGGCATGCTAGAGATTTTTTAAGCAACATCTCTCCATGGTCAACAATACTTTTAATATTTCTAATCCTCATCTTAATTTATCATTATGAAACTAACTCTATTGACAAAAATCATACTCAATGACATCCAACCATAAATTTCAACAAACACCAAATAAGGCATGACATCTAGTCATGAACTTCAACAACTCTTTTTAGATAAGGCATGGCATCCAATCATGAACTTCAAGAATCCTTTCATTCATCAATATTAGCCCATACTGAATGTTGTCAACAATGACAACCAATGCCAACTATAGCAAGGACATTAGTACCAACTAATTCCAACAAAATCCCAAGCACCATCACCAAGTGTTGACATCAATGACAACCAATTGCCAACAATCTCACACAAATATCCTCAAGTGTTGACATCAATGACAACCAACAATCAATATTGACATCAATGACAACAATTACCAACAACCTTGTTTCTATAAAGACCCTGAGTTATTCATTTTTTTAGGGGAGCCAAAATAGAATATTTTTAGGAGATTAGATTGTGGAATAAAAATTATTGATAACTGTGGGGAAAATATTTAAGAATTGTTAATATTTTTCTCACTTCATGGTTTCCTTTCACTTTGATCAATAAATTTTGTTTGCCTATACTTGCATGATTGTAAATTTGATGTCAACTGAAGGTCATTTCCTAATTGTAAATCATACATGACTGTATACTTATCATTTTCTTTGAAATATCAAATTTTTGCATCAATACTTGTGTACGTTTGATCAATTTCTTAAAGTGATAAGTTTTTCTTTGGAGATTTGCACCATTTGTGTAATTGTGATAGGGTTTGGTGAATCATAAAAAGTTATTAATATTGTAGAGAAGGGGGATTCGCTACTCATGAGTCTCTTTATTATCAAGAGACTCCTAAGGGGTGAACTACCCTAAACTACCTCAAGGAACAAAGCGAGAGTTTTAGAATCGGAAAAAGCAGGTCACAGTTTCTCTAGAAAAACTGACGAGCTCTCAACCAAAGGACATCAATGTGGGATAAGGATGATAGTGTGACACGGTGGAGTCCCCAAGGCATGCTAATGTTTCATATAGACCAGAAAGTGAGAATATCCCAAAAAACAACTTAGTGACTATTATTAATCAGCTTCTAAGAAATTCTAGAGTGTGGGAAAGTAACAAAAAGTAATAGAACTGAGAATAAATTAAGTTAAATGATAGAACTAAAAAGGATAGAGAAATAAAACATCTCACACCAACCCAAGTGATGAAGCTTCTAGTAAGTAGATATCTTCAACATCTGCACACATAAGATCGAGGGAAAAATGTTGGGTTTGTATAGGGGTTTGCCTCAGTCAAACCCCTGTTTTGGTGTTCTCACCTCCACAGACATCCAAATAGATCAAGAGATTGAGAAAAGTAAGCAAATATGGCATGATAAAATCAATCCCCACTCAAGGAGGAGAACCTGTATCACGAGATAAAGAAGCAATTGATGGGGGATGTGTGAAATCCTAGGATGCTCACAAGCACAAGACAAGGGAGATATTAGCTGCAAAGCTTCAAGAAGCCAAAGAGGGAGAGCAAGATAGCTGCAAGAGCCAAGCATGTTGTAGAGGGTGTTGCAAGATTTTGAGAGTGCTTGAAGTTGTTGTAACAAGCAAGATAGCAAGAGAAATATGGGAGAATGTCCAAGATAGAATCCAATAAGGAGAAGTCCAAATGAATTGAAAATATAGTATTTAAGGAGAGGAGAAGAAGGAAAAAGAAGCTTCCTGAGCCATTACAAGGTGTCTTGGGCCATTACCATTGACAAAACTTGCTGACAAGTGGAAAAAATGCTCAAAAACAGTCGTTTGAACATTGAAAAGTCATGGGACACTAGTGCGGCACGCTAGTGTCTAGACCCATCATGCTACAAAATGACAAGAATGGGAAAACCACAAGGTTCGACGCAAAGTTGGCACAAAAAGGTAGCTACTGAAAAAGGGGTCTGGAGCATCCTGATAGGGGAACAAACTGATGCATGCGCTAAAATGAGCCTACACAAATACTAAGGGAGTGGACACTAAAGTAGATGCAAGAATGTATGTGAAATTGTAAGGGGTGCAATTTTACGACATTACATTTTTCCTCCACTTTAGTGGGCATATGAATCTACACTAATATGCATGCTAAAGGAAATATACTAAACATAAATAACATCATGATGCCAAAAGGATACTATAGAGGAAGCAGATAGCCCTTTAAACTAAGGAAGCATGCCTCGAGCTAAAGACCTAAATGCATTAGACAAGAAATACCTACACAAGACAACAATATTAGAACATAAAAAGCCACTACATCATGGGATTAGAATATAAAAAAACATACACACAAGCACAAAAAAAACTAAAGGATTTCAGTCAACAAAGTAAAAAATACCTTGATGAAAATGGTTGTCTAAGTATTATACATCATCCCCAAATTAAGAAATAACAAATAGAAGAATTATTAAATGAAGAGAAGAATGTAAGGATTGATCACTTCAAGAGAAGAATGCACCCAAAAGTCAGGGAAGCAACCAATATCAAAGAGGGAAATAGCATATACTTAGGATAAAGAAGATACAGATCTTCAATCCAATATACACAATTGAAAAGAAAGAGAATTTAAGAGAGAGATGGAGAAGCTAGAATGAAATGAAAATTCCAAGAGAGATGGCTCCATAGGTCCTTAGACCCAAGGAGAGTTGAAGGAATGTGTTGTAGATCCACAAACCTACGGAAGGTGAACAAAAGTCTTTGTAGGTACTCCCTCCTATGGAGTTGAACAAATTGCACCAAAGGCCCGTAGACCAATGGTGAATAGATCCTATGTGATGTAAGCGCTTTAAAGGTCCTTGAACTTATGAAGAAGGTGCCCTAGGTACTCTCTCCTGAGAGAAACCTGATGTAGGGGACTCCATAAAGTCGGATTAGGCCTTACAGGTGCTCAATCCTAAAAGGTTGATTGAAAAGCAACTTCACAGGCACACCTACAAAGTGACATGTTAATCCACAGACTAAACATGTTAGGAAAGTTTGATGCAAAAGAGCTCTACAAGTTCTCGGTCCTATAAAGCAAGATTGATCAAAGAAGCTTGTGGCTACTGGAAGTTGCATTGTAATATAGTCAAAGAGAAGGTAGGTCTAGTCGAGCTGCCCCCAAGCTAGATGCTAATGAATTCATTTAAGAGAACAAGCTTTCAAAGGGGGTCCCTCTGGAACCCATTCAAAAGAAAAGTAGTCCACTAAAGGGACACTTCTCTTGAAATACATAGAGAAGAGAGGGGGTCCTTTAAGGGGGACACACATCTCCAGAAAAAAGTTATTACTGCCCCCAACATATAGGGGAGGAGAACCATGCAAGATGCTCAGAACATACAGGATAGAGGTAAACCTCAATATCACTTGTTATTTGAAGAAGAGGTAGGTGCATCAACAAATGAATGAGTGATGGCACCAGAATCAAGAAGTTGTATTTTATCCTTCAAGTCCTTACATTCACTAGTGGAATGGCCAAGCACTCGATGATATGCACAGAAATAATTTTTTTCTTTATCATGCTTATGAAGTTTCTTACGTGTAGGAGAAGGAAGATTAATCAAGTGGGATTTTAGAAGCATCAAAAAATATGCTCTTGCTTGGATAAATAATGAGGAGCAAGAACCCTTTCTCTTGTGGAGAAAATTTTGATTGCTCACAAGAAGAAGGCACAAAGATAGAAGATAATGGCAGATGAATCAATCCGTGAGAATGAGGTTGAGTAGGAATCATTCCAACATTCCACCATGATTTCCGCTTAGATTGTTCATTCGAGCAACCAAGCCCCAAATTATGCTTACGAGGTGCACAATCTATAAGGACTTGAATGCCTTGTTCATTACACCCGCAACGTTTACACCCATAGCCATATTTTGAGACAAGCTTAAAGTCAGGGCCATAACATGTTTGTAAATATTGAGGAGGAGGATCTTCAAAGAGAGCATTATTCCAACAATGGGGATCACACTCTTCTACAGGATCACCATCAACCTTCTTGGTAGGACTGCCATCATTAACCTCTTTAATAGAAGTGTGATTATCTTCCTCAAAAGGAGGAGGATCGACATTAAGTACATTACAACTATTGCTCACATTATCCTATGATACAAAAGAATAATCATCTTTGATAGCTGGTGTGAATGATGTTATCAAAAGGTTTAAGTGGATCAGGTCGACTTTAGATTCCCCAATGAAGGAGTTTGTAAAGTTTAAGGAACCCCAATCATCACCGAGACATGCATTTTCTTGAGAAGAGGTAGAACGAGCAGACTTAAGATTTCTTGCTTCAAAAGGATTTTCTTTAGGGACATCTATCTCAAGAGTATCCTTTGTAGTAGGTACTATTAGTGTAAACATCGACACATTGGAAGACACTAAAGTAATAAGAGTAGGCACAACCAAAACTTGATCGACAACTGCCATCTCACATAGGTTCATAGCATCAGGGTCACCCCTAATTGTGACTACTCGATTATTACAAATGAACTTAATAGATTTATTCAAGGTAAACAGGACTATACCCATAGCATGAATCCACGGTATATCAAGAAGAAGGTTATATGGAAATTTTTCTAACATAACATATACAAGAGTGGGTATGGTAATAGGTCCCAACCTCAAAGGCAAGACTATCATGCCTAGGGCTTGTCAACTGACATTATAAAACTTGTGAATGTCAATAGAAGAAGCATTAAGAGAAGATGAACAATATTAATCTTAGGAAATAGATCAATGCTACACGCATTGAGTGTTGAACCAACATCAACAAGATTACATCTAATGTTGATATTATTAATGTTAACTCTAACCATTAAAGGATCTTCTTGTTTTTGCACATATGGGGCCGAAAGTTCTTGTGGATAGAACGTGATATTCGGTGAATTTGCACGAATATGATCCATAAATGCATTAGCATATGTCGGCCTAGCAGAGGTAGGCAAGAGGATATTCTGCAAGGCTTCCTAAAGCATACCTTGTTAAACTAGAGCAAACTGAAGCAAGTCCCATAGTGAGGTCTTAGCCGAAGCAACCCGAAGTTGCTTGACATGATTGTAATCACTAGGTGCTTTAGTTGTAGGTTTAGGAGCTTGAAGAAGGCTTAGTTGTTTATTCATTCTATTCTTATAAGTATGGGCTACTACTCTATAAGAGGTATCCTTAGAAAGATCAGGAGAGTCACTATCAAATGGAGAACCATTAAAAGAACAAATCCTTTTAGGAGAAGGACTAGCTAGAGTCAAATAGATGACCGATCTCTTAGGCCTTTGAGGGGCAACAAAAACATAGATTACATTTACAAAATCATCACAACTAGTGGAATAATTATTTGAAGAAACATGCTCAACATCTATCCTTGGAGGATCCAATGTGAGTGGAGCTTTATCATTTACTAATACATAATCTCTAAAAGAGAGTGTGTTGGGACAAAGATGGGACTCATCATTCATAAATGCAATGGCTCTAAAAGAGAGTGAATTGGGATAAAGAAGAGATTCACCATTCACTAATCCATCATCTCTAAAAGAGAGTGCATTGGAATGAAGAGAGGGTAGAGTAATGTTAAGAAAAGTATCAATGATTTCATCTTCTTGCAACAAGATGTCCTTCAAATCAAGAGGAATCTCATGTGAAGGATCAAAGATACAAAGTGACATGGGAAAATCCGAGTCACTATCACATGCATGAAATGGAACATCATTAATGTTTTGAATATAATTACATACTAAACTCATAAAATAGGATATTAAATTCATTTTGAAAGTAATATAATAAACAATGTACAAATAATTCAATTGATATGGAGCAGTCTAGGGGTGATATAACTAAGTTTGATATTTTCTAGGTTCTAGTAATTTGCATTTTTAGAGGTCTTCGGAGCAAAATTTTGGCTCAAAACTTGCGTCGGTCCTTAAAATTTAGTTGTCAAAGGCACTATATTTTAGGGATTGAATTAGTCCTCTTGGAGACCTTTCCAACAGTGTAAATGGTTTTGAATTCCAAGCATCAAGTGAAAAGTTATGACCTCATCAAGTTGGGGTAAATAAATTCCTAGTTTTTTGAAAAATATTGTGGTTCACGTCAGGTTCACCAAAATGTAGAGAAGGGGGATTTGATACTCATGAGTCTCTTTATTTTCAAGAGATTCCCAAGGGGTGAACTACCCTAAACTACCTTAGGGAACAAAGTGAGATTTTTAGAATCAAAAAGAGTAGGTCATAAAGGTTCTCTAGACAAACTGACGAGCTCTCGGCCAAATGACGTCAGGGTAGGATAAGGATGATAGTGCAATGCGTTGGAGTCCCCGAGGTGCATTGGCATCTCGTATGGACCAGAAAGTGAGAATATCCTAGAAAACAACTTAGTGACTACTATTAATCAGATTGTTAAGAAATTCCAGAATGCAAGAAAGTAATAGAAAGTAATAGAACTGAGAATAAAGTAAAGTTAAATGATAGAACTAGAAAGGATAGAGAAAGAAAACTTCTCACAACAACCCAAGTGACGAAGCTTCTAGTAAGTAGATATCTTCAACATCTACACACATAAGATGCAGAGAAAAATGTTGGGATTGTATAGGGGTTTGTCTCAGTCAAACCCCTGTTTTGGTGTTCCTACCTCCATGGACAACCAGATAGATAGAGAGAGTGAGCAAAGTAAGAAAATATGGTGTAATAAAAGAAATCCCCACTCAAGGAGGAGAAACCGTATCACGAGATAGAGAAGCAATTGATGGGGGACGTGTGAAATCCCAAGATGCTCACAAGCACAAGACAAGGGAGATATCAACTACAAGGCTTAAGGAAGTAAAAGAGGGAGAGCAAGATACCTACAAGAGCCAAGCATGTTGTAGAGGGTGTTTCAAGAGCTTGATAGTGCTTGAAGCTACTATAACAAGCAAGAGATCTATGCAAGCAAAATATCAAGAGAAAGATGGGAGAATGTCCAAGATAGAAGCCAAGAAGGAGAAGAAGGCCAAATGAATTGAAAATATAGTATTTAAGGAGAGGAGAAGAAGGAAAAGAAGCTTTATGAGCCGTTACAAGGCATCTTGGGTTGTTACCATCGACAAAACTTGCTGACAAGTGGCAAACATGCTTGAAAACGGTCATTTGAACATTGAAAATTCATAGTACATTAGTGTGGCATGTGAATGTCCATGCGACGCCCTAATGTCTAGACCCATCATGCTACAAAATGACATGAACAAGAAAAGCACAAGGTTTGACACAAAGCTAATGCATGAAGGTAGCTGCTGAAAAGGGGTTCTGAGCATCCTAAGAGGGGAAAAGGCTGATGCAAGGGCTAAAATGGGCCTACACAAATACTAAGGGAATGGACACTAAAGTAGATGTAAGAATGTATGTGAAATTGCAAGGGTTGCAATTTTACGAAATTAGAGATATATTTTATAATTTTGGACTATATTCATGTAATATTGCTAATAAATTTAGGACTTCTAACATTTCTCTTTTTCTCACCCTATCTTTTTTCACTTTCTTTCAAAATTCAAAATTTTAAAGCATCAAACATTGCAGATCAAATGACACAAAGTGTTCTTGAATGCACAAATTTAATCAAATTATAGATCAGAGAGCACTTATTTAGGGTAGAATGTGTAAATGAAGTTGTTATTTTCCAAATTTAACCCTATTTTGTAGTATCTAGTACGTAAGTCCCTTTTTGAAATAGTAGCCAAATTGAACTATTGAGTTACCTTGCAAGTCAAGACTTGACATTCGAAGCCTTGAGATAATTGAATTTTCTTTGAAGAGAGGTAAAGTTCATTGTTAATTTTTATTAAAGTTGTTTGTGAATAAAAAAATCATCAACATGATCCCTATAGTACATTTCCAAATCACTCTTGCTTCCACAACTTCTACACACTTCAAAATCATAATTTCATGCTAGGTTAGTTGCATTCTTATTTATACCACATTATAAATTCCAAACATCACATTATAGATCTAGATTTCAAGTTACCCTCATTTAGGACAATCCTCGCATTCATCACATCCTATCACCACTATTCTACCAACAATCATTAACATATTAACATGGGTTTTTCTATAAAATTAACATTAACCTAAAATATTTATCAAAGTTGTTTGTCAAAATTATCAATTTATCATTGTAGGTCCAAAAACCTAGACATTTTTTTTGTTTTTAGGTTCAAATTTATAAACACATAAGTGAATTGAATTTTTAGAAAATTAAACTTCTAAAATGTAGAGTAAACATGTAATTTCCTAATTAATTGTTTAATCATTAGGTCCCTTTTTACACTAGAATGCTTAAGCTTACCTAGGTCAAGTGCCTTTTTTGTCTCAAGTCATACAATTAAGATAAATATGGTGATCTAATTTAATACTTACTTTAGGTTTCTTTAACCTTTATCAAGGGTAATTCATTGCAGATTGTATCATTTTTCATGGTTTTTTGCATCAATATAACTCTTAGGCTATTACAAAAAATCCATTGCTCTCTCTCTCTCTCTTTGTGATATGTGTGTGATTGTAGGTGACTTCTAGGAGTTGTAGGGTTAAAGAATAAAATCCAACAAAAGCCTCAATCATCTCAATATTTTCACACCAAGTTTAGTATCATAATTTATGTATCAATTGTTTATCACAAAAAAAATCTCCTCCTCTTTGACTTCAAGAAATATATGTTTTAATTATTTCATTCTATTTTCAAATCCAATCAGGAACACATTTCAATCACAAATCTTAAACCCACTCAAATTATTGAATTGAGTTGCTTTATTTAATTAATAGCCATATATTTTATGTGAGGGATGTTTAATTGCTATACCAATCCTCAAGTGTGACTTAATTTCATTAATTTATTTTCATCCTCTAGTTATAAGTGTATGGGCATGTGATGTAATGATAAGTTGTCAAGTTTGAGCCCTTGACATGCATTTATCAATACAAAACCAAACTTTTATTATTGAATTATTTTTCATCTTCAAATGTAACTAAAATATGGTTCCATGTAGTTGTCCATTGCTTAATTTTTAGAGTTATAGGTAGACCATGTAATTTTAAAATTTTGTAAAATGTAATTTATAATCTTTGTAAGAGCTAAAGATTAGCTCAATACCCAAGACCACCTGCAAAAATAATGAAAACCTTCTACAAGAGGATATGCAAGAATATGAGCTTGCTTGATATTAAGACCTATCAAAATTATGAGGTATGAAGTATGATAAAGTATGATACAAATGAGTACAAGCACCTTCCTTCTATAGGCAAGGTTGAGATGTAGGATGTAACATGATGTTGGCATGTGTCTTAATCTTATAACATGTGGCAACTAACTAACTTCCTAGTAGAATGTGAAGTCTAGATAATACTTCTAGAAAGAATCTTATTTCCTAAGCAAGCATGTGAAGGGGGATGGCCTCATTATAACTAATTACCTAGTGAATGCAACCTAGGAGTTGATTAGATACCTAAGTAAACTTATGCAAGTGTAATTAAATAATTAATTACACCAACACCTCCCCATAAGTGCAACTTAGGGAGGAAATTATAATGAAAATGATATAAAGATGCAATGATGCAATGATGGGTCTCGGCTATATGGCCATTTTAGGTACCCATGTACAAATGATGATGCAACTAATCTCTTGTAAATGGAGCAAAGGAGAAAAACCGGTGGGAAGAAAACTCCTCTCCAAAAAAGAGATGAAATGAAAATGAGTGAGGAAGGATGGAGGACTCCATGATACCCCCAAGTACACCATTTGTCACATATATACATTACATTAAATAGCCCCCCCATAAGAGGGAAATAGAGAGACTATGTAGCCCCCCACAATGTGTAATCACCTACAAAAATGGTAAGTGCTTGAAGACAAAACATGATCCAATGTCAACAAACAACTTGTCTCCCTTTTGGAAAAAACAAAACCAAGTACAAATGTAGGTATTCTTCCCATTCTGGATATGAATTAAAGGAAGGAAGGATGAATATGGACGATGATGATGTCTCTGAAAGCTACGCATGTGTCTTCTTTGCCACTAAAGATTAAGATGCCACTACCAAATCAAGTACATGCCCAATCAATGAAGAAGGTGACAAATCAGGACTATGTGGAAACTGATGTTGAACAATAGCCAAAGACCATGATGGTTTGACAATAGTTGTGCAATGGTTATCATCAAATAAGAGAGATAAAGATAACCCCTTAAAGGTGTCCTCCAAATCTAAAATGTGAGACTCCACAAACAAGGATTCAATGCAAATGATAGATAGGAATCCCAATCAAGAAGACAATCATAGACTTGTTGTAATGAATCATTGGACATGCTCAATGAATGACCAACATAAGATGATTGGTCCTGCTGAACATGAATGATGGAAGCCTCAATCGATGACTGCACAATGAATCATTAAAGGTGAAGGTACATCAACTATCTCTAATGGATAATAAGGATCATTTGAAGAAACCTCATTGTCCTCATCTGAAGATTCAAAGTACTCCAAATAATCAAACTCTCACATAATATCTGCATCATAGGGTATCCTATCTAAAAAATGAAGAGGCACGAGACAATTTGAAACAGGATCATCTAGGAATGGTTGAGTATCACGATCTCCATGTATCTCCCAAATTTTAGTCCAAAGAGTATGAGGACACTCAAAATGATCAATAACATTCAAAGTGGCAACATCAATATGCATTGCAATGACTCCTAAGACATGATCCCTTTTGCAATTCCATGCAAATTTCTTACTATCAGTACCAGGAGGGGGAACAATATCATACAAATGTGGCAACAAATTAAGCCATTGGAGATGTTTTATGATGCCATCTCGCCATTGTTTATAGTTTCTCCTTTTCAACATAATCAAAGAAGGATGAAATGAAAAACCCATAAAGAACTATGAATGATCTCTAAGATTACAAAGACATTGACCTTCAATATGAATTAAAAACTCCCAAATATGATATATACTGCAAATGAAGCCTTCCCAATCTAATAGAACCTCTCTAGGATTCAGGATTTCCAAGTAATCATTCACAATGTCAAATATGCAAAATAAAAATTAAATAATACCTAGGGTTGAACCTGGAAAAAAGTGCATGTGCACAATGAAAGAGCTCCTCAATACCTTTCAAATGCAACTTGAATCACCAAAATTGGAGAAACTAGTAGAAATTTATAACCTTAGAGGTCCAAAGGGGAGATCTAACTTCAATTGTGAATAATTTTTACCTACAGTAAAATATGAAAAAAATACCTTCGCCACTACAAAGTACTTGGAGAGAGCTTTTCGTTGATATCTTGTTTGCAGAATTTGGAGATTGTGGTGATAAGTTATGGTAAAATGAAAAAAAGGCCTATTTTAGGGCCTATGGGGGCAAAGCAGGTTTCTAAAGGCTAAGTTGGCATAATAATGAGGCAGGCTGGGTGGCTTAACTGAGCACCTGGGTGCTTAACTGAGGTTGGCCATATGACCGCAGGTGTATATGTTTCAAAACAAACCGCTAGCATAAACAAATTTAGTTGACTTTAATAAACTTTGCAAAATTTTATAAATAAAAACCATGGATAATAAATAAATCGTTAGCCTTATAATAGTACAAAGCTTTTGAAATAAATCAAACTTTATTATAAAACTTGTGACCAAAGATTCATACAAGCCAAGCAATTAAAATTAATAGATCATACGTAGGATACCAGCGTGAGCGGGTGATGTGACAGGCTTTGAACTGGCAGTAAAGACTCGACCAGATCTCTCGTACCAGGCAGATGTGATGCTATCATCTGGTGGTATTAAAAAGTTTTTAAAGCAAACCAAATAAAATTGAAACTTGTGGTTATTAAAAAAGGCCATTCATACCATTCAATGTCGATTGACAGGTTAGCTTGATGGGATGGGTGACGATGCAAACAAAGGTTGGTGAGGCATGTAGGGTGGATCTGACAACTTGATGAAATGATGTCTAAACAACAAATTGAATGAAGTCTGTGATTTAACAGGTATAGGGAAAATGTTGGCTGAAATCAATGGAATCTGCATACAACCCATTGAGATAATACATCAACTATACATACACAGAGGAATATTTTGCAAGATGCCACTGACAAATATTGTCACCCCAATATAATTTTTGACCCATTGAACCCCTAACAATATAATATGTGGCCCAAAAATTTGATTAAAAACCGCAAAAAATATTTTTCCAAATATTTTTTTGAAAAAATATGTCAACCTAGGGTCGTACAACCTCCCAAGCAATTTTTTTTGCCTCAAAAACAACTATCGATGAACATAGGCATATTTTGTGTTGATCTTCATCTCTCAAGCTCTCTGAAGATGATGGTGAGGTCTGATTGAGGTGAAAATGCATTAGAAGCTCTGCTACTCCCAAATCATGCAAATCTTCAAACCCTCATAACTTTGGAAAATAATGTCAAATTTATGCAAAACAAAAGTTGATCCTGACTTTCTTAACTGCCCTAAACTTGAATCTGAGATCATATCTCCTCTAGCACAAGCCAAAAGTGACCTTCCATGAAAACCCTCATATAGAGACTACCTCAAATCTGGTATTTTTTTCAAGTTTTTCTGATTCCCAGGTTCACCATCAATGCAAGGGAAGAGCATACTAAACCTTAATAAAGATCACCAAGATCTCTCACTAGCAATAGCTCAACCCTCATTTCTGAGAAGATTTTTTCAAGGCTTGGCTTTGATACCATGTAAGAGCTAAAGATTAGCTCAATAACCAAGACCACCTGCAAAAACAATGAAAACCTTCTACAAGAGGATATGCAAGAATATGACCTTGCTTGATATTAAGCCTATCAAAATGATGAGGTATGAAGTATGATAAAGTATGATCAAATGAGTACAATAACCTTCCTTATATAGGCAAGGTTTAGATGTAACATGATGTTGACATGTGTCTTAATCTTACATGTGACAACTAACTTTCTAGTAGAATGTGAAGTCTAGATAAGACTTCTAGAAGGAATCTTATTTCCTAAGCAAACATGTGAAGGGGGATGGCCCCATTGTAACTAATTACCTAGTGAATGTAACCTAGGAATTAATCAAATTCCTAACTTATGCAAGTGTAATTAGATAATTAATTATACCAAAAATCTTGTCTTAAAATGGTGGATTAACTATTATTTAGGAATTAGAATTTAAACCATAGATGAAGAGGGGTCTATAATTATGCAATCATTGATTAACCACAAATGTGCCACATGGATTCACATTTTACCTTTCCTCCTCTTGTTACATTTCTCTTTAATTTTTACCTCCAAAATTTTCCTCTACAATATTAATTAACAAACATGAATACAAATATCTACCATTCAAGTATAAATAAAATGTGTATCATTCATATAATTCAACTTAGAGGAGGTGCTCATCCTTAGTAGTGAATGAAATACAAGAATTATGAAAGAGAAGAGATTCTTTCCATACTATTAGAGAATCTTTGGAAAAATATATTCCTTGAGTATAAAACAAAAATTACCCATCATAAAAGAGAAGAAACAAAATAGCTATTTTAATAATAATTTAATTTTTAAAAGTTACATAAAAATAAGAAAATTTATAATTAATAATTACTTATTTAAAAAAACATAAAACCAACGATACACTAAAAGGAAAAACTCCTATTTCTTAATACCAATACCATCCCCCCAAAATTTAACTAAGTCACTAAATTAAAATATGATATAGGTTCCATTATTGATTTTATATAATTCTCAAATGTGAGTAAAATAATATTCTCCAACTCTAAAATATCTTTTGTTCATTACCAAACTCCCTAGTCAAAGTCTTTAGTTAAGGTGAAGAGTAACAAGATTTGTAACTTTAAATAGTTGTCTACTGAAATGACCATATTTATAGGAGATTATACATTATATCCTATGTTAGAACAATATAGGAAGGCATCAATAAATTAGGTGTAGGAAAGGCTAGGGACATGGTTGAGATTTAGGTTGAATATCTAAAATCGAGGATGAAAATCCTCCCTTCACATTGTGAAAATATTCAACAACATTGTCCAACGTGAGTTTCCAAGAGATTGGGTTAGTGACTTAACAACACCCCTCTTTAAAAGTGTGGATGCCAGTTAGCCTTCCCAATCTCCTGTCGCCTTTTCATCCTTTCTTACCCATCCCTTTGCATCATCTTCCTCATATACCCCTTGCATCATCTCCTTCATTTCGAGAGCACACTTGTGTTCTCTTGAACCCACATGTCCTCTCGAGGGGGCATCCTTCATCCCTAATTTTCATCTTTTTTTCCCCCTTCCTAGTCATTCCTTTGAATGATTGGGGCATCTTTCCCAATCTAACCATCTTTTTCTAGGTTCTATGTTTTAATATTCTTTGAAATGATGCTACTTCATAACACCATCTCAAAGAGGGGAAAAATGTAGACACCTAAATTTGGACACTTAATTTATCCAAATTTATCCCCTTATTTGCATTAATTAAGTAGTATTGCTATTATTTAATTAATATTCTTAATTCTGCCAAATCCCTAAGGTATTTAATTAATAAATAAATACCTCATCTCTTTAATCTTCCTTTTCATCAAATGAATTAAATAAATATGACATTTATTTAATTCCTCACATGTCACATCCCTTTTTTGATCCTAATTATTCTCATAGTCTCATCATTAGGGATGTGCACATGCCTAATCCTTGATTAGGATGTGTCACATCCTCCAACTTTTGCAATTTGGCCTCTAATTCCGCTTAACCATCTAACCCTCTTCTAATAATAATTAATTTATGGTTAGGATGTGCACACCCCTAATCATCATTAGGTCACATCCTCCATAATCTCCCACTTGCCTCTAATATGTCATTAATTTTTCTAATCAGGTACTTGCACAACCTTAATCACTTAATTGGGTCAACCTAATCCCCATGTCATTTATGGAATGTGTCCTAAGTCAACCCTATTAAATGCTTTCTTCTTTTCGAGAAGGTATCCCTTTCCCCATGTGAATTTTTAATTCACATTTAATCCCCAATGCATTTAAAAGAATTTTAAATTCTTTCTCTCATTCCCATGTGGATATTTGAGGAATTTTTAATTCCTCACAAGTCCTCTCACCCACATGTGGACAAGGACCTCCTTTATGAGGAGATCTTGTATAAATCCCAAGGTACTATGTAGTACCTCCATGTCATGTCCACATCATCTTTTTCAAGCCACTTCACATGCCACATGTCAAGATATGAGGGCTTGTGAGTTCTCAACTCACCATAGCCCTACATCTTGGCCTTGTTGGTTTAATCTCAACCATCCATTTCTCTAGAGAATTCAAAATTCTCTATAAATACCCCTCTTTTCTCTCATTTTGGGGGGGAGATCATTGTGCTAACCAAACTCAAGCAAAATTTTCATTTGAGCCATACTTAGCCAAATATTTGCACTTGCATCCATTCCCATCCATTTCTTATCCATCTTGTATCTCACACTTGCATCTTTTGCCATCGAGAGGAGCATATATCACGTCAACAATCAAGGACCAACCAAAGGACAACTCAACAAGGTAAAATGTTCCATTTTGTTTTGTTAAGCTAATCATTTTCCCAATCTTGAGGTGTTAGGTGTTTAGGTGGTTTCTTGCATGTTTTGTGTTGCTGCTCATTTCTGGGACCACGTTTTCCCCTGATCACAATAACAAAATAAAGGATTTTGTTGTAGATAAGTTTCACAAAGCTACATGGAAATAGATGTTAGGGAGAAAATAAATATTTTGAAGAATTTGACCCCACCTAAGACCATCAACAAAAGGCCTATTTCAAGGCCAGTATTTCATAGGGATCAAAGATTCTAATTGCTCAACCGAGGACTAACTTGCATCATCTTTGGTGTAAAACAAGTAGGTGGAAAAAAACAAAAGAAGTTTGGGAAGAGAGGGTATGTGTCTTTTGCATAGTGGATGATAGGACTTTGAAATTTTAATGGTTTTATGGTTACATTTTAAAATTTTGGATTTTAACTAGTCATTTGAAGGTGAGGGTTTCATTCTCCATTCACTAGGGTTCATCCTTAGGGCTAAAACCCTAAACAATGCAAAATCCCAATCTTTCCTTCTAATTGTTCGTTGACTTGAAATCACCAATTTTCGGTTACTTAAGTAATGACTTAGGTCTTTGATGTCATTTGATCACCGAACCCTTTATCCTAGTCTCACTAGTTGTGCCCCCTTTTAATATTTTACCTAAGTTTTATGTTTTACGGGCTAAATAAATTTCATGTCTTATGAGCACACTTTATCCTTAGGTTTGAAAGTGTTTTATTATGTCCAAATAAAATAAACTAAGGATGGACCTACTTTAAGTTATAAAATTAAAGTGTGTGCACTAATGACTCTTTAAAAGCCTCAACTTGGCCCCACATATGCTAGATAATCAATGGTGATTGGTTCCTCACCGTCTTGTAACAATAAAATATTCAAGGAAAAGGCAGTGTGGGATAGAGGGCGTTTACCACATGTTAAGTTTCTTTAATGGGCCCGACAAGCTTATAAAGGGTGCTAATAGTGGGCCTTCATCTAATGGTTGAGATGGAAGTATACATATGCAATTTGAACCGTTCCCCTCCATCCCACAGGAGGTTTTTAAGCATATCTAGGTTGAGTGTGAGATAGCAGGAGGCTGCCATGTGGTAGCATCTGGAACGTTCAAAGAACTATTGCAGGAGGAAAATATTTCACCAAATATTTTAGGCAACTTAGGGAAAGCTAAGGTTTGTGCTACTAAAAGGATTTGAAACTTCATGGTTAAAAGGTGATTGAGATAATATAATCCCAGTTGTCCATCTTGTAGAGATTTAAGTCATATGTTGAAAAGTTTTTAAGTATGGGTGTGAGCTTGGAAGGTTAAAAGGCACACAACTTGGACATGTGGAGTGATTTGATAGCTTTTCCTACTATCTTGCAAACATTGATTTGCTTCCCAGTATACGCATGCGAGATTGCAGACAAGTGACACATAAGCACTTTTAAAGCTTTCAAAGCGTGGCAGAGCTCGTAATGACAACAAGGAAGTGATCCCAAATGGAAAAAACTATATTGGCTCGATGTTCAAGTTTAAATAAGTCAAGTTTTCAAACTCACGTGACTCCATCTGAGCCATCTTTTAGTCCAGATCATCAAGACATCAACGACTACAATTCAAAATTGCTAATGGGTAGATTGAGCTGTTCCGGTTCACACGAGCAAGTAGCAATGGTGGATGAGATGCAATTCCATCAAATTAAAGGGATTTATCACCATAAAAGTAGGAGCTAAAGCATAATTTGAGATCACCAAGAGCATTCTAAGGCATCCAAAAATTGATAGTTGCATCTTTCAAGCTCCTTGCATCCAAAAATAGGGTTTCTAACATTTCAAACACCACTAAGTAAATTTTCCCTTTTTGTGTTCAATTTCCAGCAAATTCATGTGCAATTGCTAGCTTTGTGTCTTGAATTGCTTGCTAGAAAGTTATTTTAAGGTTTGACATCCATCAATTGTCCTTCAATTGCTTTGAATTTGTCTTGCTTTTCTGCATCAATTTTAAACCCTAGCTACACCTATATAAACCCTAGTTTGCATAACCTTTTGTTGAAATGACACCCCAAAGGCCCAAGCTTTTGGCTTAGCCCCAAAACGAGCCTTGTTTGATGACCTATTATCCCAATTACCTAACTCAACCATTAAAAAAATCAAGGGAAAGATTATATTTCAAGGCCCTAGAACAAACAAGGGTATTGTAGACCGACAAAATGCCATCAAGGATGTTGAGCTGCCAGTCACTAGGTGGGAGTTATTCAAATACTGGTTTGGAAAGAGGAATACCAGTGTCCCCATATGCAATGGTTGGAGGTTGGACATGAGAAAACTTGTTGTCCTTAATGTATACCTAGATGTTGACCTATTAAAAGCTATAACTGCCAACTACAACCCCAATATCTCGGTCGTGAGGTCACATGTTGGTGTGAAGATGATTGACCTCACCCGTGAAGGAATAATTGAAGTTTTCAGTTTAAACCCTAATGATAATGAGCCAATTGACTTGAATGAACTAAAATAATAGTATGAGAACAAAAAGACAACTTTCAGAGTCACAATCATACCAAATTTCATGGGAAAAGGAAAAATGGACGAGAAAGAGAAAACTTACATCAGTCGATAAGGAACCCTTCCCAACATATATGTTTGAATTTTATTTTGAGAGGTCTTATTACACCTTGTGTCAAATCCTAGGGTTTTACCCTCCTAAGAGGATGCTTGTGGCATTTATGTACATGGCTACAAACATTCAACATGTAATGGTGAACAAAATATACGATTTTTCCACTTACTTGTCTAATGAAATTGACAAAGGATTGATGGCTCTCAAGTTTGGTGAGATAGGTGTGAGGTTTTGGTGGTATTCCTTATTATTGCATATGTTTTTATTCAAAGGAGAATTTTTTTGGATAGGATATAGCATTGAATATGAAGGTTGAAAGAAATGAAAACCTTCCTATCCAAACATGGACTCACCACTTGGATATGCATGATTCAAGCTCTAGTTTTGTCACTTTTACAAATGTGTTTGGTGCAAGGTTGAAAGGGTATTTGGTGAGAAATCCACCAAAAAATCCTAAAGAATTACATGATTTCTTGAGGCCCAACGAGAGGAAACTTGACCTACAAATTGATCACAACTGGGGAGACACCATCCTTTGTCTAGATTGCACCATTATCAGGGTATATGGCACTAAAATTACTCCACATGTTCTCCCAAGATATGTGCCATTGAAAATTGGTTTTCTAGAAATTATGTGGTAATTGGGAAAGTTGAAGACTGGCACCTAGTAGGACAAAAGAAGGGGAATCTTTTCCCTGCATACACTACATTTTCTGATTTTTCCATGATCAAGGATGGGTGTAAAAACATCCTCAAAATGATTACACCTTTTGCTATAAAGAATTGTGGACCAAGGAACCATGACCCAAAAGGGTTCATTGCAACTTTGAAAGTAATAATCAAAGGAGGAAGGTTTTGGTATAACTTCTTCTACCCTGAGAACATAATCAAAAATTAATTTGACTTGCAAAAGACAGAGGAGAGGAAAGTAAAATGGTTGGAATTTTCCAAATTGGAGCAAACAAGGAAGGAGAAGGATCCCAATTTAAGGGAACTTAAATGGATATTGATGATCAAATATTGAGAGTGGCTATAATTTTGCAAAATTTTGATAAGGTGGTGGGGAATATTAAAGAACAAAAGGAAGTGTCTGATAAGGGAAAGTCTCCTGTGGTTGAAGAAATACCAACTTATCAACCACGTAAGAAGCAGTATGTCTTTTCAAGGAGGAAGGAGATTGTTTGGAAGGAACAAACTATAGCTACTCCTACTCATTCAAAGGAGTCAAGAGCACCTTCCCCTGTGCAACATTTTCCACCATCTCCAACTCCAATGTCACCTTCTCCACAAGTCATTGAAATTGAATCAACTCCAAGGGAGCCTACACAAAAGAGGAGAAAGGTTCAATCAACAGGATTTATTGATTATTCCCTAAATTGTGATGAGGAAATTGTTGTCACAATAAATGAGATAATGCAAAACATGCCATCACCCACAAGGGAAGTAAAATTTCATGTTCAACAACTCAGAATGAATAAGGTTGTTCTAGTAGGAATCCACAACACTGATGATGTGAAGGAAAAAGCTTACAAAGAATTTATGGATTATAATTCATTTGTAAAGACAAATGTTTTCATAGAATTTATGTGGAGAACAAGGAGAGATGAATATGATGACAAGGTGAAGGAAGGGATGGTTAAATCTGTAGAATTTCCAAGAGATGTCATTGCCTCAAGAGTCAGTGCTAAGATGGAAAGCAAAGTAGAAGGAGATGACACCTGTTGGAGGCAAGAAACTTGTAAGATTAAGTGGTTTGCTTCTCTTACCTTAATGGGATATGGCATTTTCCATATCTTTTGGTATTGTGAGAAGAAATGGTTCACGATTTTTTGCAATAGATGAGGAGGAAATGTGTGCATTATAGGGATAAGCTTTTAGTCCTGAATGGGATACATTGGTAATTTGGGCACTGGATCCAAACACTAAGAATCCTAAAGTTGTAGAGCCTAATGTAGATTTGAGAGGAGGATTAATAATAAAGAGAATTTCAAAAACTCCAACAGTGAGGCAACCACATTGGCTGTGAATGTGGCTCAATTCACCAAGGCCACTGTTGAATCTTTATAGGAAAAGTATGATGCCGAAACAAAAAGGTACAATGATTTGGTAATCTCTTACAATAAGGATGAGTAGAGATTTGCATAATTGGAATTGCAAAATGAGATGCTAAAGCAACATTTGCAATCAAGGCAATCAGTGCCACAAGTGCAAGATAATGTTCTATCTTCTCCACCATCTCCTCCTATCCATTCACCTCCTCCACCATCTATGAAAATGGTTGCATACAATGAGGAAGATGTACAAATTGCATATCTTGCCCCAAGTACTTCAACATCACCTCCCCACTAGGAAGAAAAGTAAGCAAAAAGGAACTGATTCAACGATTAGAGGCATATGAAGAATTATTTGCATTATACAATGATAACAACATTTTTATTGTTTATAATGTTTTGGAACATTGCTTAGGAAAAGCAATAAAAAGAGTGAAAAGTGTTCATTTAATAATATTTAATTAAATAAAAAAGTTTGACAATTATAGATCAATTACTATCCCATTAATGCAAACATGGGTTCCAAGGTTGAGTGCATTGAAGATGGTTATAGGGTCAACAAATGATCAAAACAAGCCAATACAAATTGCCCCAACATACAAGGCAGTGGAAAAAATTATTGATTGCTAGGGGTTAGTAGATCCACTTGAGAAGAGGATCAAAGCATTGCTGCAACAATTTGATGAGAATGATCTTGGCCTCTTGCCAAACATTCTTGGTAATAATGGAGTTGTCAAAACTTATAAACATTGGAGAGCTCATATGGATGTTGTCATTGTTGCAGAGGCTGCTTTAATTTGCGAGCATGGAGATGTCAAAATAGATATGTTAAAGGATAGTATGAACAAATTTGTTGTCACTGGCACATTCCTAGAGGAGTTTGACAAAGATGCAAATCAAATAATGAAGAGATATGATCCTTATAGAACAAAGTTGGATGAATTCATGGCCTTCAATTAACCCTCAAAAGAGGATTATATTCCTTGGGACAAGAAGTACAATGATATTCTTGATTTGTAACCTTCTTTAATGGTGACGTGACAACAAATTTTGTCTATTTTGCATATTCAATAGTTTTAGAGATCTTCAAGGGTGCCAACAAATGTGTTTTGTCATCTTGCATAATGAGATTTTGCCTTCGCCTGCCAGCTTAGCTTCCCTAGGTCCACAACAAGAGGAATGAAGAAAGGAAGCAACAAAAGCACAAACTAACTGCTTTAGATATTTTGGGATGTAATGATGGACATAACAAAATTTGTAACTACTTTGCACTCGAAATATTCCCTCCACGAGCTTGCAGTTGCACCTATATTTTGAAATGTAAATGAGTGTCAAATGAATATGTGACATGTGTAATGGCCCGAAGCTTGTTGCTCCCTTATTTTATAAAAGGGAATTCAAGGCCATTTACATGGGTTGTTGATTGATTTTCTTGAAGAGCTTTTGTAATATAGAGCACATATACTTTTTAAGTCTAAGTCTTTTTCTAGGTCTTGAGTTTTAAATCTTTGTGATTGATAATGTTGTATAATAGTACTATCATTTTTGGAATATAATGACATACTTCTAAAGCCAATGTTCTCCTATTGTATATTTCACATGAATTATGAATGAAATGAATCAGAAATCGTTCCATTCATCTTCATTGTCTTTCCCTTGAATGTTTATTTACTGTTAATGCACTTGTTCAAAGAATGAGTTAAATTTTCTTTAACAAAGATAAAGATTTATGTGAATGTATATATGGATCATTCAAGTATTATTGGTTTAGGTTTTTGAGTTTAATGATGTAATGCATCATTAAGTAGCTTTGTTATGTTTAGATGGAACACTGTTATATATTTTCAATTGCACTGGTTGAGACTCCATACCCTAGGATAAGATATTGATCACTTTGAGCTGTGTTTGTGTTGCATCTTCATGATCATTCACAAACAAATACATTCAAATCATCAAATCTTTAATTTCTGTTTGGAAATGTATGTTGGAGTGAAGTTCTACCATATTCTCATGCTTTAGAATGCTATATGTTGTAAAAGATTAGCTAGATCTTTGAGATTTTTCATCTATCAAGCAACAAATAGGAGAATATATTTGTTATTTTGCAATGTATGAGATAATTGGCACAAAGAGTATCTTAAATTACATTGTAGGGATCACCCTCTTAGGTTTTGCAGAGCCCAAAGTGCAGAGCGAAAGTTTTGCAAACTTTCCCCTGTTCGTTGGCCAATCCCTCCATATAATTAACTATTGGAAATGACAAATCTAAATTATACATGAGATCAACTTGAGTATTAAAAAAAACCCAACAATAGAGATGGTGAAAATAGAAAAACATTTCATTCTAGATTGCAATGCATACAAAGACATTTTAATCAAGTGCATAATTAATTTAACAACGTCTTCTTACAATTTATTCAATAAGAAAAAAATGAAAAAAATGAAAATGAATATTATCAAATAAAATAGGAGAAAGTCAACACTTAATGACTATGACCTAAAAAGATACCACTCAAACTTATGCTTGCTTTGCTCTAGCTACCTCTGGTTCTGCTGACGGATTTGCTTCTGATCCAAAATTAGCTAGTTCTTACTAGAGAAACAAAAAGGTCTTGATCTACTTAAAGAGACCCAAAAAGAAGTTATCTAATGTCCCTTGAGACCATTTTGATTTTGTGAACATTAAAGTCTCTACTCGTTCTATTCCTATCCTTGTTTGTAGAAACTTCACTTGAACTTAATCTCCTTAAGAAAATAGGAGCATGTGGTGGGCTTCCATCAGGTGTGAATTGCAGAGAAGAGAAGCAGCAGCAAGGAAGAAGTAGCAGTTAAAAGAATTCATAACAAAACATGCCGCCTCCTTCTGTATTGCAGGTGGGTTCCGCGGCCACATTTGCATCCACACAAAGTTGCCTTAACAGATCTCTGCAACCATTGCGGGCTTCTCTGCATTTCTCCATAGCAACAAGAGCGAAAATAACTACACGCTTTTCTGCGCTTTTAAATAGTTACACCCTAACTCAACATAAGAGTTTGAGCATTAAACGAAGGGCAGCGGACTTTTCAAATGAAAGCAAAACAGAGGAGGACGAGGAGGACGAGGAGGAGGAGGGGGCGTCCATAGCGCAGGGGCCGGACGAGGATGTGCCCAAGGAAGGGCAGCAGTTTGCGCAGTTCGGGGCAGGGCGCTTCTGGGTCCCCGTGGAGGCGTTTCAGAAGGTTCCCGGCGTAACGAAGATAGAGGTGGGGTATTCCCAGGGGCGCCTGCATAATCCCAAACCTGATTTTGTTGAGAGAGGAAACAGCGGCCACGTCGAGGTCATTCGGATTCAGTACGATCCTACTCAAGTTTCTTACGACCAGTTGTTGGACGTCTTTTGGGAATGCCACGATCCTACCCAGAAGAATCGCCAGGTATCTCTAAAACCTCACCATTTTAATTTGTATTGATATGTATGCTATAAACGGGATCTCTGTCAGTTGTATAAGTGCTTTTAGATCAAAGGTTTCTGCAAGATTACATATTTGTCAAAGCTCTTCTGGTTTTTCTGTGCAGTTTCTTTAATTAAAATTTTTTACCATAGGAAAACCTGCCCCAGTCCTGAGCCGAGGGAGCCCTAGCCCGTCCCACTGACCCGAGGAGATTCTCTACTAAATAAGAGAACATCCCGAAATTCAAGGATTTTTTTTTTTGAAGCTGGAAAACTATTTCCTACCACCCAGAAGGAAAAAATAATAAAAAAGGCTGGGTTTGCAGCACAGAGGATTCAATTTAAAAAAAAATTGGCCAGTTTTTTGGGGATGTTCGGCCGAGCTGAAGCCCAAAACGGGCAAATCAAGCCTGAATATCATTATTATGCCTTCAGGTGGCTTATGATTCCACACCACATTTCATTTCCCCGAGGATGAGTGAGGTAGTTCAATCTCCAAATGTTGGACACAAAGCATTCACACCGAAAATCTAGAAGAGCGTTTGACAAGCATAGAAGCAGATAGAAAATATAATTAGACATTTAGATTAAAATCTGATGTATTTAGGGCACAAGATAGAGATTTCCTTTCTGTGGTTTTGATTATCCTTGTTCCACGAGGACACGTCCCACCAGCTCCACCACATATCCGGGACGCCCCCCTGGTTTGGGGACATCTCTGAGACTCCAGGGCATCCTTGAGACACTCAGGGTACCTCCTAGGCATCTCCTGACCCCACCCGTGACTCCTAGGTGTCTGTAATATCTCCTCTAAAAAAATTCTTTATTAGTTGAGATATGAATGATATATACCAAACCCTAGCTAATGAATTTGCGCAGGAAGGGTATAATGTATCTACCAATATGAAATTTTTACTGTTTATTGCTGAAATAAATCCAACTGGATAATGGAAATGGATGCAAGTGCAACAAACTCTGCTCTAAATATCGCTGTTACACATTGATTCTTGCCTCTTCTTATTGCTATTTCGGACACTATTCACTAAGTAGAAACGATATGGCTGATACTAGCAAGTAGCAAGGACTGGCTGTCAAAGAAGCCTCTGAAATATTGCAATTCCTCCTGATAGTGTATGGCAGGTTTTAGGGAATATGAGATGGAGTTTTTGAATTGTAAGATCATAAGCAGACTGCAACATGTTGGTAACAACTAACACCTCTGGAGTACAAGTTGTTATGAACAGCCTATGCACACTACGCAATGAGTGCTCTTCGAATTATTGAGGGGAAGCTCCCTCGATGTTCTTTGACAAATATGCTTTGTAAAGAAAAATAAGCTAAAACTACTTCCTGTCTTTTTGTTTCAGCTGCTAGAGGCACAAGACTTTCTTGAAAGAACTTTTACGTTGCAGCTGAGTTTTCTCTGGTTTTGCAAATCAACTAAACTACAACTTATATCTATCCAATCTCCTCAGGAAAACAGAGCAAGAGGAAACGGAGCAAGGTTTGACTATCTGACGATAAGTGGGTTTAGACTCTCTACTTGAGGGCAAGGTGGCACAACTATCATCTCAATCTAAACCAACTTATTGGGCACAACAGATTTAAGAATTCACTAAGACGATCTTATGGAACCCTGTGTGGCATAACACTCGACCGAAACAGCAAAGTCTTCACGAAACAGCCTTTATCTTTATAATCTCACGAAACCCTATGTGGCATAACCTTTGATTATATCGATAAAGATTCACAAAACAGATTTATCGCTGCAACTTCTCAAAACCCTGTGTGGCATAACGATCGATCACAATGATAAATAAACACAAAACAGCCTTATCACCTCAATCTCTTGGAACCCTATGTGGCATAGCAATTGACTTCAATGATAAAGATGCTTAAACAGATTTATCTAAACTATGGAAGAATTCAACATCACAATCTTTTGGAACCCTATGTGGCATAACAATCAATTGCAATAGTGAAGACACATGAACAAATACGAAAAAGAGCAATATTGAGGGCAAGGTAGGCGCAGCATATATTCCTCTCTCAAGCAAAAGTTATTTACAAATGAGCGTAAGCTCTTATTTATATACATCAAGGTGTAGGGAACCCTAAAATCACCTTGTGTTATCTATAGTTCCTGCAATGCATGCAAGCAATGCGCCCAACCCTAATTAAGCAAACTATACAGTTAACTGGGCAACTACCCTCAGTTTAACTGAAACATCTAATCTAAAAATGGACAATTGTTCGAGCATGCACGTCCTTATTAAAACAAGTTAACTGGAAGACTATCATCAGTTAACGAAAACCCTAAATACAACTCCAAGTGAACAAGGCGATTCTCAGAATAGGTATGCATGTGATGACAACCCCGAGTTAACTGAAAAGGGTAACATCGAGTTCAACTTCGTGTGTGTAATGTCTGTCTGAGAAGTGGAGCAGAAGTTCAGCGTATTGTGATCGAGCAATCAACCCTCAGTAAGGATTATTGGCTAATATCCTTTGTCCGGGCTTGATGAGACTCGTGAAGGGTCTATGTCGATGCGGCAT